>JAOYSI010055039.1:0-24940 GCA_025775065.1 Hiodon alosoides
ACCTCTACATGCTTTGTAAGTGGGAAAACCTGCAAAATCGGCAGTGTATCAAATACTTGTTCTCCCCACTGTATGTGTGAGTGTGTGTTAGAATGCAACCATCACAGAGAGTTGTACAGAGTGACATTAACATCCAGCTGTTTCTCTGCATTGCTTTTTCATTTGCAGAAAGCCAAAGAGATCTTGACAGAGAGCAATATTCCGAATGGGAACTGTGTTATCTGCTTGTATGGATTCCAGGTGCTGGTCTATTAAAATTCAAAATACTAAATAACTCCACGACAGCTGCACTTTTCAATAACCTTATAGTTCTTTTCTCCTACCAAGGAAGGAGAGGTGTTCACAAAGACCAGCTGCTATCACCATTTTCACTCCCATTGTTTGGGCCGGTACATAGCCCACTCTGAGACGGAGCTAAGACAGAGGGAAAAGGAAAAGCAGGAGGACAAGACGAGGGGCCAGACGGACGGAGAGGTGAGAGAATCTACATTTTACTTAAACTTTTATAGTGTTCTGTGTCTTTCAGACCTCTGTAAACATGATGTGAAACGTTGAATTTTATATGGTGAAGCAAAAACCGTAACCTGACATTAAAATTGAGCTCATAGATTGTAGGATGTTCAAAGTTGAAATGAGAAAAAAAATCCTATTGCACGTATACGTACTTATTGCATTGGACAAATTATTTTAAATGGTAATTAGTTATACTGAACTTGATCTTGCTTTAGGATTGGTTTTAAGTTACATTTGGCTATCATTTGTTTTGGTTGCTTTCTACGTAATGCTGGTGTACATGTTAATCTTTAATGCTTTCACTTCTTCACTTGTAGGAGTTGTCTGTAGTATGCCCAGTTTGTCGAGAACCCTTAACTTATGATCTGGATGTCCTTCTGACCTCTCCTGCACCTAATTCTCCCATGGTAAAATATTCAATTTTGCTTGTGAAGATGTACAATTGCCTTGAGTCTGACCGTATATGTTATTTCTGCCATATTCTTTATATTTCTTATAGTGCTAATATCTTGTGGTTCGGCATTTGAAATGTAAAATACTACCCTCTTTATTCAGACAGAGAAGACAATACCAGGGGCAGAGTTCAGAAGGAAGTGGGCCGAGCTTCAATATATTTTGGAGCGACAGAGAGCAAGAGGGGGGATTATTGACCCAGAAGCAGAATCTAACCGATTCCTTATACATATTAATGAGGTAAGGGAGGCTTTTTAATTTTATTGGAAAAAGGTATGTCAGTTTTAGTTATTTATTTCTATTTCTCACTCTAATTCTCACCTGTGTTTAGTCGCCATTTCGTTAAGCCTGCTGTTGAGTAGCATCTTAATTTATATTCTACAGGTACCTCCTGATCCCAACATCTTAAGCACTGTCTTGGATACTCCTTCCTGTCAGTCAATGCCCCCTGCTTCATCCACCAATCAACTTGCAGATTCTGCTGTTTTGCAACTGTCAGGCCATTCAAAACCAAGAAGAGGTCCAGGCAGGCAGAAGAACAGTCAATTAAGGTGGAAGAAAAGAAGTGAGATTCAGTTACAGCATGATAAACCAAGTGAAATTACAGAAGAGGATATGGGTAAACTAACTCTCAGCTCAAGCAAACAGTTTGGATTCAAAAAGTGTGCGCTTTCTGCATGTGAAAGTCGCCTTGAAACCAAAGTGAAGGGTGACTTTGACCGTCAAGGAGTCGGAGAGGCACAATCAAGTCGATGGGGGGATACCAGGGATGACAGATGTGAGAATATATGTCAACCAAGAACTGTGGTCTTTTTAGAAGGAGAGGCCATAAACCGACCAAGTCTGGACAATTTTACTCCTGGCAGCCAAGCTGACTGCATGGTATCAGGGAGAGAACAAGGCCAGAGACAAGAAAGAGGAAGGATGAAGGGTACCTGGAGCTCAGGGCAACTGGCTGCTCATTGGGAGGAAAGAAGTCTCAAAGGAGTGGACCAATTTGGGTCTCCAAGGGACAGCTGCCATTACTGGAGAGGGAGAGGTCAAAGGGGAAGAAGAGGAGACTATAATCTTTACCATAGAGGAAGAGGGTCTAGTAGGAGGATTGGAAATTCTTTCAGTCTGAGAGAAATTGAGAAGGATGAAGGGTGTGATGGCATGCTATGAAATAATAAAAATAATTAAATGGATGTACCTGCTTTTTTTTTTTTCAAGTTCATAATATACAACTTGCATCTGAGTGTGAGACCAGAACAAGGTTAAAGACTAAGAACATTTTATCGACATGGTGCACAAACTACATTGGACATAATGACAATGCACAACCAATTATGCTTACAGCACTGAAGATTTCATATGATCTACTCATAAGTCATTTTGTGTATGGCTGCATACTGACACCACGTAGTTCTCTTCCTCAGCCTGGTGTGCCCTTCATATCATATCCTGGTAACATTAGTCTCCCTCCCTTAATTCTGCTTCTGTGTCATGCACCGCATATAGCTGCATGAGGAGGAGGAGGAGAGGTGGAAGTGAAGGGAGAGCAGCAGAAGCTTATCTGCTGCTTGTGTAGACAGATCCTCGATGCAGTGTATCTGGTGTGGAACAACTTTGCCTGGGAGAACATCCCACAAATATCTAGTAATTCTTTTGTTGTAGCACCAAGAGCTGGAAAAGATGTTAACACTATAGTGTTACGTCCTCACTAGAGAAGCAGTGGTCCACTTGAGAACCTAGGTCCTCAGTCCAGTTGCACTGTCACCTCACTGTTTGGGTTTTGGCTCTTGCATTGGCATGTTGTCTGTAGTAATATGTAGAGGAAATAACTGTGGGTGAAATGCATACTGTGTATAAAGAAACCTTCGGGGTTATTCAATGTGTGTCACAGCTGTGTGTTTAAAAAAAAAAAAAGATTGATAAGGCACTGTGGACTACAGTCTCCACCTGGGTATAAAGTATAAAGAATCTCCATATTTCCAAGCAAATTAACAATTTAAATTGTATCTCTAATATGAACAGTTCGGTCTGAGAAACAAAAGTTAGAAAAATGTGTTTATTAGTAAAACATTACCTAACTTGTGCTAGGAAAACATTCCCCACCCCATTAAACCACTGCCACCAGCCTGTTTTGTTGAAGTTAAGCAGGATGGGTCCTGAAAAATCCAGAGTGGTACCTGGGATTTGTTGGAACAGGCAATAGTTTCCATGTTGGTGATTGCATGCCCACTGGAGCCACTGATAGCACTGGAACCCGTTGTGGTTGTCTGCTGCAACAATCCATTTGTGACATGGACTAATAAGTTGTGCGTACCGAAATGCTGTTTTACACACCACTGTCATATTTGCCTGATTCTTGCCATTCTCTTTTGACCATTCTAATCAACGGGTTTTCACCCACAGGACTACTGCTGAATTTTTTTGGGGGGTCACACCATTCTCAGTAAACCCTAGACACTGTTGCGTGTGAAAAGCCCAGGAGGGTGGCCATTTCTGAGATACTGGAACTGGTGTGCCTGACACCGACAATCCTTCCAAGCCCAAGGTAGCTTAGGTGAACAGGGTGGTGTACCAAATTTACTGACCATTGAGTAATCAGCTTTTTAAGTACCATTTCAATTGTAACGCATTGAAAGAGTTGGTTACATACAAGTGAAAGCTGGAATACTAGAATTGGAGAATGATTTCTGAATATAAGGAAAACTCGATATTTTATTTCACTCTGCCTTTATTGCAATAGTACTATCAGAATAAAATACAGTTTTACCAATGTACTTTTTAATCCTTTGAGCTCGTTTAGTGTTTTTCTAAGAACAGTGTTTAAATAACTCAAGTTACAGTTAAGTTCTGAGATGAACATATACCATGTATCAAGCACAGAGCATTTGCTTTTTTATGCAACATTCAAGATGAACAAAACTAATATAATGTTTGGCACATAACACAGCAGCTTAATCACCTTACAACTCTAAACCACTCAGCGTTAGTTTGTAATATACTACGGGGATTCAGGTTATAAGTCACTCTTATGGTGTCTGTCGGTAAAGGGTCAAAAGCTGGTTGAGGGAACTGGCTGATTCTGAATCATTTTGCTTTTTTTTATTCTGTAAAATTGTAACTTTAGTGTTTTTGTTTTGCTATAGCCAAGTTTAATGAACTCGCTTTATTTTCTATATGTATATATACACACTATATGAATACCCCGTCTAATACTAAGCATATACATATAAAAAAAAAAAACCACATTAGGCATATACGTTTTTTCCTCTCTGCGGCTTTCGCTGCTACATTTATAAAATACAGTCACATCTAGTCAGTCTGAACAGATTACAAGTGCTGTGTCTCTGCTCCCTCAGCAACACTTCTTCCCTTTCTTCCTTCTTTCTCTGTCTCGGTGCGAGTTGAATTGGACAGTGTCTTTTTCCTTCTCCCTCTCCCTCTCGGCTCGGCTCTGGCTCTGTTTCTTTGCTCGTAGTACCATGCGAGTAAAAGACATAAACATCTGGAGTGACAGTAAGGGAAGGACTGTATCAGCACAAAATTGTTAAGCATTCGTTCAGGCTGTAACACATTAAAATCACAACTCATATTTTTGCACTTAAACCACAAAACTATAAATCAATGCCTACTGAAAAGTGTTATAGGCACTTGCCTCTTCCACATTGATGTTTTCCTTGGCACTTGTCTCGAAGACCCTCACACCCACCGACTCCCCAAAACGCAGAGCCTCTTGGGAGTCCACTTGCTTTCTTGAGGGGTCATCATTTTTGTTGCCCACTTAGTAAAAAGAGGATAGGATTGGAGGGAACATATAAGACAGACGCTACAGACCACATACCGCATAATGTGGCATGTTCTCTGAATGTATTAATGTAAATAACTCACCAAGGACCTTGCAGACATTGTCACAGTTCTGGGAGATTTCATTCAGCCACCTCTTCACATTGACATAGGATTCCGGATTTGTGACATCATACACAATAATAACACCGTGAGTGTTCCTGTAATACCTACGAGGGGGAAAAAATAACCCCTTTACAGACAGAACACGTTATTTAAATCTAACAGATGGATAACTGAAAGCACAAAGTAGGAGCGAACAGACATTTTACCTACAATGAGGTTGTACAAAATTTCACGCTTAAACACCGATTCTAAACAATAGTTTCCCAGTAGTTATTAGGTGTAGCAAAAACAGATTTGCACAGTGAATTACAGAATAATGGACATAAAACAACTGCAATGTGGAAGTTCAATAAGTGTTGCCTTGCAAACAGAAGTCATTCTTTTTTTAAAATTCATTTAACCTCATTATTCTTTTCCTCAATCATGTCACTTCCAGAGTTGCTTTACTGTACAATCAAAGATTTTCTCTCGTAGAGGTTTGACAACCGACTGTTATTAAATTATTATTACGTTGAGGTGATGGTCCTGAATCTCTCTTGTCCTGCTGTATCCCAAATTTGCAACTTGACTTTTTCCCCATCTATGTCCACTGTGCGGATCTTGAAGTCCACCCCGATCGTTGTAATGTAGCTGCCTGCATAAGATACATACTGATACACGGAAAGGAAATACATTCACACAGCAGTGTACCAGCTTCTACCATCACTGCCACACCTAAAAACAAACAAATTACATTATCAAGATACAGCCCTGTCTAATGAATGGGAATACGATGGCGTAGACACTCACCTGAAAACGAATTGTCTGCAAATCGTAGTAGCAGGCTGCTTTTCCCTACATCTGAGACAAAGTCATAAAGAATCAATTTATCTAAACGAGAAATAAAAGCAAGCAGATCAACTAGTTATCAATTCACTATGACGTGCTTACAGCCCAACATATTTTGTACAGCTGTACACACACATTTTTTTAATGCAGCGTTTACACTATAAATAATGACATACATTTGTCCTCATGCCACAGTATCATTATGCAATAATCCACAATGCGCTAGTCATTTTGTTTTAGTGCAAATTAGCAATTGAATTAATGATTACAACAACCAAGGAATTATTGGTTGTCGCAGTCCTTTTCAACCAAAACGTGTTTGCACAGGGATTCAAATGAATTCACTAATGACAAGAAGCCAGCATTAGTAATGCCTTCGTTTTTACATTTGTTCTAGGAATTCGCTATCTCATTTAGTTCCCATTTTAGTGATTGCAGTAACAGGAAACATTAATGAACTTGGTCCTAAATCCAAATGGGACCCAATGCCAGATCGTTAATTAACACGGTTACGGCTTCAACCACTTTAGGTTGTGACAATAGACTCAACATCTATTAGCTAATAACCATTATGTTTATGAAGTTATTAGATATAATTGAATACACTATGGAAAGTGAAAGCCTATGAGTTAAGTTATATTAACTAAAGTAAACTTTGAATTCCACTGACTGGAGTCTCCAATGATGAGTAGCTTGAAGAGGTGGTTATAGTCCTTCCCTGCCATTCTCTTGTGTCTTCGTCAAAATGATTCAGTGTAGACAATTCCTGTTTCCTGCACTTCCAGGTCTCATTACTCAGTTCCTAGGAGTTTTGCATTTCTTTCAGATGAGTAGAATACAGCATCTTCATGAGCTTATTCATTTTATGAAGATTTCTCCCAATTTATCTCCAGTTTGTTGTGTTAAAAATCAATATTTTCTTGAGGCACATTCTTGCATTTCCCACATTAAGACCATCATCACTACATACTATGATATATATGTATATAGATAATGAAAACTGACTTTGCTCCCAGTCCTTTCCAGTAACTCAAGTTGAATAATCCCAGTGCATTGCAGTTCTCAGTTCAATACTCTCCAGGTTATTCATGTCAGTTGGTTTTCACCTGTCCAGTTCATCTAGAAGTCATTAAAATCCTAACAGTAATCTAGTATTGTTGTTCAACTCTTATAGTATAGCTGTGGAGAAGATAAAAACTGAGACATAAATTTCAGGGTTTGTGTATATACTTATATAGGAGATATGTGTATATTTACTGCTGTTCAGAGTTCCTGCCGTTTCTTTCCCTTCCTCTCTCTGTCACAATGTCATCTCACCATATCTGCTATTCAGATGAGACGGGAAAATACGGTACACTTATTCCACTCATCCATTAATTTTGCACTCAAGCTGTTGTGTTCAGAAACAATGGGGTCTCTTGAGTTGCACGTCTTTCTATGCCTTGCCGGTGGGAACAGGCTCTCTACTGATCTTGAGTGTTCCTGAAGTTCATTCATATTTTGCCCCTCATATCTCCGTAATCAAACCTTTCCCTGAAATAAGAAAAAAGGAGGGGAATTAGCAAGTGTTTCCACACGCAAACCAGACAGTACAGTACAAGACTTCATTACCGTTACTGCTCTTCAAGCTCCTGTCTCGATTCTCGTAAAAGCAGTATCCCTAAATTTGATTTTCAAGCCCTTTCCTACTCCATATATAGGCTTCTAAAAATCTAATAAGTATTTCAGGTTAGATTCATGCACTATTGGCTACCCTCAATTGCACGAATAAAAAACTAACACTTGTTCTGGACAAAAGAACAGAGAAGGCTAGAAAGTTTCCATAAAAACAGGAAGGCCCCCTCACCTCCTGGAAAGACATTAATTAATAGAAAACCATGAGTTCAAACGCAATGGACACAATGACAAACACACTAAATTGCAAAAAGCTTTGTTGTTGAACGTGTTGCAAGCTGGCCTTGACACTGCACGTTACGTAAGCATTAAAAAGAAACAGGAAAGTGATACTAACAAGCTATGTAACTTACAAACATGTAGTTTACAACATTTCTCACTACTACATGGCGACTGCCTACGTTTCTCTGAGTTTGTTAATTAACTACTAAATCATATTAATACAAACTATATTAACAGCAACTTTACCGTAATAGATTGTCAGTATGCCGCCGAAAAACAAGTTAGTCAGTTCAGATTTCCACGTTCAAAATAAACATACTCCCCACCTATTGAGCAAGTAGTATAACGTAACTTATTTAATTTAATTGAACAATTACGTACACGCCATTTGATCGTTAAAACGAATCCGCCCGCAGTGACTTACCGAAAAGTGAGATGGTTGGTTAGCCACCTAGCTAGCTACTTCAGGTGGAGGCACCAGCTGACGTGACTGACGTTATCTACTACTAGTAGTAGTAGCCAGGATGTTGTGAAGACAATTGATAGTCGAGTGAAGTTTTGTTGAAATCCCCGTTTAAAATAATCAAATAAATAACCATAAAGTTGATCTAGAAACGTGATGTTTAATTTAGCCAGCAGCGAATTTCCTCTTAAGATTTTACCATTTTTTAAAGTTTGGTGCAAAATGAACGCTTAAGGTCAATCAAAATCGTAGACCCTTCACCAATTACAATATTGGTCGTATAGATATGCATAACGTGCTTCAGGAAAGTTAGGCGTCTGACTCACAGCCGAAATCGGGGAATTCCGCCTTAGGCCACACCTGACTGCCGAGTCATTCTCACCATCATGTGTCTCTCCTGAGCCCTTCCTCACTATTGGGAATTATCCATTTCCCTGTTGTATATTATGTCTAGGCACACTGCCACTCCTCATTTACCATTGGTCATTCTTCCATTCAACGTATTTTTCCAATTCAGTTAAAAACATTTTGATGGTAATTTGAAAGGTGACTTGGTCAATATGGCTTTAAGACTATGGGATATAAAATTATTGAATTAAATTTGTTTCTAAAGCAGACATAAATGGTATAAATTCCATTTTTACAGACAATGATATACAAAAATAACATTTCTACTAAAAGGTTAAATATTAAAAGCAAAAAACAATTCATTCATGAAAAGAAACTAAGTATCTGGCATAATTTAAACACTGATATTCTCAAAATTCATATTTACCAAATTGATGCACCAAAGAATAAAACTTGCTTCAATAATATTTATCATTAATCTTATTGCAGCCTGTATTATGGAATAAATTTGTACTTACAAAAAAAGACTAATATCCACATGACTTTAAAATTCAAGGTCTTGTTCAGTTTTATTTAAAGCAGACCTCTTGCTGAAATGAATGATGCATTATTTCCCATAATTCTGCAGGTATCCACTCCATCATACAAGGCACGTTCGAATGGTTTAAAAGCTGACCATAACCTTCTGGCTCACATGAATCATGAAAATGCATTTAAAATATTCCATGGAAAGTGGGCAGATTTAAAAACAAAGAGGAACACAGAAAATAGTCAAAGTTTTATTACAAAAAGATTCCCCCACAAACAGTTTAAATATGCATTGGAATGGGCATTTTCCCAATTGTTAAAATGCTACGTCTGTTTTACTGGGAATGAGGTCTGGTGCATTGGCGATGTGCTCTTCAGAAAGAAAGTGAGAATGCTCTGTATGACAAGTTGGTGAAAACGTCAATCTGATCAGTGCTGCCCCCTACTGTCAGGACCTGGGAAGAAAAAAAAACACTCAAAGTCAGCACTGAATCAAAACTGCCAAATGGTTTTGGTGGGGACCGTTTTCAAATAGGTGAAATATTAAATGTTATAAGACTCACTCTGTGATCTGTGGTGTTGGTATTGAGCGCTAGTGTGTTGAGTGATGGCGGGGTGCAGGGAATCAAAGACTTCACTTCTCCACCAAGAAGACAGTGAGACACAAACTGCCCTTCTCCAACTGACAAGATCTACATAGAGAGAGAGAGAGGTTTAACATCGCAATACCAAACAGACTGCAGTGCAGTCACTATAAAAACTTCATACCCAGAGATAAAATGAGAACTAACATTCAATTAAAAGTTTTACTAAATCAGAAATACAGGACTAAAACACGAAACAAGTCTCACCAAATCTTGGTAGAATGCCGCTTGTCGCTGACAACCAGAGAGGGGAAAGATGGAGGTGGGTGAGAGCGAGCGTAGATGCCACAGAGAAAGAGAAGGGCCACCTCCACAAAGCTAAAGATGGGGAAGTGCACCATTACTTCACACGTAAAGATTGCCCTGAATAAAAAGGAACAGACCTATAGACACCAAAGACCTAATCAGTAAATCAGTAAAAAAATAACACAATTACATTCAATTACTGCCAGACTTCTCCAACTCACCATCCAGTCAGAATCTGTGGTAAGACAACCAATCCACTTCCCATACTGAGGACGAGCACAGTCCTATTCAATGGAGAAAGCGAACAGGAAAGACATTCCACCAGATCTCTCCACTACTCCAGTATTATTAATATAACAGACATATATATGGTATAGCATCACTGAGATCCGGCACACTTTATTTTCCCCTCAGTTTCCCAGCATCATGCCCGCTTTCACCTCATACTTGTAGACTTCTATACAGTGCACAGATTGTCCTGTTCTGAAATCTGAGAAATAAAAATCACAGTTTAGCTTGGAGACAAGCTAAATAAATTTTTTTTTTTAAAATCCAACACACTAAATTCTACACCAGAATAGTTCAGAAAAACAAGCAACAGACCCCATAGCCTGACAGCTCCATCCTCACTGCCAGACAGAATCTCCCCTTCTCTTTCTCTGACACTGAGACAGTGGATGTAGTCACTGTGGCCCTGAAGCACATACTACACAGCCAGATAGATTGACAGGATCAGAGAAAATAAAAATAAAGACAGAAAAACTGTCTCAGTTTTGACCAACCAAAGTAATTAATCTACTACAGTAGTAACAGTACTTTCACAGCAGCTTTTGACTGTGGTTTAATTATTCTTCACCTTGAAGACGCCGCTTTCCAAATCCATGATGTGAATGTTGTTGTCTCCCCCACCTACTGCCAGACTATTGTCCTGAAAAAGAGAAATTTAAGTACAATGATAGTGGTAAACAGGCAATTATTTGTAAAACAACTATTGCAAGTTTAGGATGAATATATTACCATTCTTGTTATTATGGGTATGAGTTACAATGTTACAGATCTAAGTAACTTGCAATGAGGCCAAAACAGTGTATTGTGCCATTAGTCCTTGGAAGCAAGCAAAGGTTATTGCGTAATCAAGGCTCCTTGTAGATAAACACTACTAGACACTAGACAATGGCTGCATTTTGTAGACAGGTGTGTGATCTAACCAATACTGTATCATCTGCACTACTCTCACATCCCAAAGTTTCACATTTTTTTTTAAATATCTGAGTTAAAATGATATACTTCAATCGTGGATAATATATATTGTCCAACAAAATTAACAAAGGGCATCCATTTGTGTGTTTTATGGTTCTATACTATGGAATAGTACCAAAACACACTATACCGGTGAAATAGCCCAAGACACAAAAAACAAGGAACTAGCCATTGCCCAGAATGCATCAGTAACAAAGTCAAGTCATTTAAAAATGGAAAAAAAAATGTTAATTTTTTTTTTTTTTTTTTACTTACTCTGGAATTGATGATCATGGCATTAATCTCTGGAATCTCAAGACTTGACCTGAAAGACAGTGTGAGAGCTACATGCACTGTTTAACTGTACAATATAGAGCGGTCACATAATAAACGGGACTGGAGTGCCTTACTTGTATTGCGGCCTTCTTGTCCAAACAGCTTTCGTGTTCTACAAGGAGAGGCATGAACAAAAAAGAAAGATTTTTGAAGGATAGCATACAACCTTCTCAAATTATAATTACGTCAACAATAACAACATTGCAGACACATGACAGGCATGTAAAGACTTCCATACACAGCACTCCCCAACCCACTTCACTCCCATACTCCCTTACTCGCTTGGTCAGCTCTCCCCAGCTCCAGGCACTGATCTCTCCATTACCGGCACTCAGGAGGTGAGTTTCAGTGGAAAGGAGGGAGAACACAGGACCCTCATGTGCTAAGAGAGGAAGACAGAGGGCAATAAAATAAATAAAATAAATCCCCATTGCCTGCTTATCGGCCCCTTAACCTGAATGGATGCAGGATTCACGCCAGCTACAATTAGCATGAATGATTTAGAACACGATGCTTGCCTAGTACTGAAGACAGCTCCACAAAAAAGATGTAAAAAAGCATTTTTAAATATATATGTGATGTGTATAAAAACTGCATCAGTGAAAAAAAGAGTGATTAAGACTCACCAGCAAAAGTTAGGATGGGCTTTTGACTGATTTCTGTTGCCTCAGGACTGAGTGCAGAGGTAAGACTGGATGAAGAAAAGGATGAATGTATATAATATTTCACAGATAAAATACGAAAAGCATGATTCTTGACTACACCCCAATACATCAAGCGTTCAGTAATCCAAATGATCTCGCATTCGAAATATTCCCAGCATTATGCGTTCAAAATTTGAAGAAATTCCCAAAAGTAGTTTCCGTCCAATAAAACGTTAGGTTGAGGTCTAAAATTTGCACAATAACACTGCTACGAACTCTTCGGGCTTGTTTCATTTTTGAGAAATTTCCCCTGGCCAACTCACCTGAAAACCGCGATCTCCCCGTAATTGTTCCCTGCAGCCAAGAATCGACCGCAAGGAGAGAAGCTCTGGGAGAAAACCGACATGTGAAGAAGCTGGAATAATGATAAAAGCAATCAGTTCAGATCAGTTACTAAATACATAGCATTCGTGTATATATATATATATTTTTAAATATATAATCACATACTGACTTGGAGCTAGCATAGTCATAATTTATGTCCCGAAACGAATAAATCTGTGTATTTTTATATATATAAATTACCTCAACTGGACCCATATTAGTCCCGCCTGAAGGTCGAAAGCAAATAATAATGGTTTTAAAGTATCGTTACCGAACCGTTCGTAAATAACCAGCTAATTTGAACATTTACGGTATTTAACTCGACTAATGGATTGTCGCTTAAATATTAAGTCATAGTCTTTCCCGCCGTAAAACCCTGTGAGGTACTATGGGAATTGAGGTTTCATCGTGACAAATATGGCTGCGAGCCGGTGTAACAAAAATAACACTTGTCCAACACGCGAAATGTCTTAGCTTTTATATAAAGGACTTGCACTCCACAGCATTATTTTATTTAACTACCAGAAAGTACCATCATTTCATATAACAGGCACACGATAAAAACTTAACTATTGAGGTGCGGTTGCTTAGTTGCTCAAGTCCTTAACGCACGTTTTTACATTGAATCAATTTTTCCGATATTTACTGGAAGACTTCAGGATAAGGAATTTACTCGAGCATACTGCAGATAAATGTACATTTTACTGTTAATATTCCAGTTGGCTGAAAACGTAAGTTCAACTACTATTACTGCAGATCTAAAAGCATGTAATCTCCCATTTAATACATGGAACTCATTACTAACGAAAAACATGTAGGACTCGAACTCGATCCTAACAGTACATAAAAGTTAATAAATGGACAAGATTACTTTATCAATAAATGGCAATGCTGTTAATCCGAAAAGGTACATAGCATTGTACTCATTATAGAAATAATTAGTCAGGAGCAATACAATTGCATTTTTTTATTTAATATTTTCACAAAAAGGAAACAAAAACAGGAGTCAAGAACTCTATTCACAGACATTAAACCACATTCCTTCCATACAGTAATAATCAAATTACTCAAGTTATAATAGATTCTGGAGACAAAGATGGTTCAGAGTGTATTTGTGTTCCATGTATTCTGTGTGTAATTATTTTCTGAGTAGTTTCTAAACGTATGCGTGTTTGTGGATAGAATGATGCTTAACATCTTAGCATGTCCATCACCGTGTTCCTCTCTCCATTTTCTTTTGAGTTTTAGGCAAAAATAAAAATGTAGCTACCCCCTAAAATAACTGATATCAGGGTTTCCAGATCTATTTTTCTCTTGTACACAATGCTTCCAACACTGTCAGCAGAATCAAGTGGTTAATCTTGCCCCATTTCATAAGAATTATTGTCCTTGTTATAACATCACCACTGCTCTTCATTTGGGCTCTAGGCAGCAGAGTCCAGCAAGGTCCACCATACAGCAACTCCCTAATTACTAAGGAGAGCAAGTACAGTAGTCTTAGACTACTTTTGTTTACTGGATGACCGGCTGTCTGCTTTCCCACTACTCCTAAGAGAAGAGGGAAAATAGAATTAAAATGTTAAGACACAGAAACAGCCTGCCGCACGCACAGGTTAGTGCAATACCTCTGTCCATTGGTGAATACTGACCTGTGTGTAGGAGGAGACTGCACAGAACGTCGTCCTCTCTTTGGAGGAGAGTAGCTGAGGGAGCGAGAGTCTCGCAAAGAATCAGCAGGCACTCTTGAAGTCCTGGGTGGGCTGAAAGTCAAAAATGTTACTGGACTTGTCCAGAGATCCAGACGACCAAAGTAGACCTATTGGGTCACTTTCAGCGTTATATCCTCCTTCCCTACTGGGCATAGTCATTTTCAATTTTTACACCCAAACAAACATCTGTGGAAATTAATTTAAACGGTCAAAATCAGCCTTAAGCGACGCTCAGCTATTATGGTGCCTGTTTTATGAAATTACCTTTTTTTTCCTTCTTCCTTCTCACTTTCAGAAGATGACGATGATGACGAGGAACTTTGTTCTTCTGCAACACCAGCCTCCCTGAGAGATAGGAAGAGATGCAGGTTGAACTACATTAACTCAAGGAATGCGCATGACGGAACACAGATACTGACACGAGACAATGTGGCGGGAATAAACATGGTGATGCCACCCAAACACTCCCACTCACTCCTTCTCCTCTTCTGACTCTGAACTGTCAGAAGATGAAGATGATCCAGATGAGGAAGAGGAAGACGAGGATGAGGACGACGACGATGAACTGGAGCTGCCATTTCTTTTTTTCTTGGGCTGACCCCCTTGTCCATCCTCTGCTGGTTTCCCATTTGTGGACTCTTCAGGCCTGCTCGGCAGCAGGCCCGTCTTTTGGCTGGATTTGTTCACAGTTGCATGGGGAGGGGACTGATTGGTCTCTGCTTGACTGACAGCTGAACTTGACTGGACCACGTTTGATGCCTTGGGTTGTGACCCAGGCTGTGATTGGTTGCACTGAATGGTAGATTCCTGAAGAGGTCTGCACTTGGATGAAGCAGGGGACAAGTGTGGAGGTGAAGGTGACCTTCCTCTCACTCCAGTCTCCAAGTCTCCCTCTTTTTCAGCTCCTTTCTCTTTTTCCATACCCTGGCCCATTTCACCAACAGCCACTTTCTTCGACTTCTCAGCCCCATCCTCTGCCTCACTGGAGCTGCCAGAAGAGGAGGATGAGGATGAACTTGAAGAGGAGGAGGATGAGGAGGATGAGGGAGAGCGAGGTTTGGCATCTTTTGCTGGGCTGCGGGTTCTTCTTGCCCTCTCTTTTTCCCGCTCCCTTTCTCTCTCCCTCTCTCGCTGCCTGTTCCTCTCCCTCTCCCGTTCCCTCTCTCGCTCTCTCTCCCTCTCCCGTTCTCGCTCACGGGACAGCGAGCGGCTTCTTCTTCGACGCCAGACGGGAGAGGGAGATCGACGTGACCTGCGAAAGTATCAGATGAAAGGAGCTCTTTTAGGAGTTATGACAACAAAATCAACAGCCAGAATGGCATGCACTTGATTAAACGGTTCAAATAACAAAGTTACTGAACCTACCTATAAAGAGGACTGCGTCTCCTTGGACTCCTCGATCTGCTTTTCCTGGGCCTTCTGTCTCTGTCCCTTTCTCTCTCCCTGTGGGACAGACCTGGAGAATACCTCCTCTCTCTCTCCCTCTCCCTGTTTCGATCCCTCTCCCGCTCAACATCCCTGTCGCGCTCTCTGTCCCTGTGTGAGAAGCGAGATGGGGAGGCCCTCCGCGAAGTTCGCCTGGGGCTGGGAGAACGGGAGCGACGGAGGGATCGCGGGGGATCCTGGTACTGCAGGGGCGGGGTGCGGCGTGGGGGAGAAGGGGAGGGGGAAGAGCGCTGGGCTGGGGCGTCTCTCCCTCTTTGCGTGGGCCTTGGACCGGGGGACTCCCTAGACCCATCTTGCTCTTTAACGGAAACCTCTTTCCAACGTGGAGGGGAAGAGGGAGTTGCATGCCTCTCCATTCCTCTATCCCTTTTCCTTTCACTTTCTGAACTGGTGCTCAGATTCCCCTCCTGCCCCCCGGCTCGGTCTCGTTGTGGTGAGTGGGATATGGCCTTAGTCTGCTCCCTGTCCCGGACAGTTCCAGCTGGAGAGCGCACACCTCGGCCTGTGCTCAAACTCTGCCCGTCTCGGGGAGGAGATGGGGATGAGCTGGCACCATCTCCACCTGTGGGCGAGTAGCGCTCTCTCCCCCTCTCTAGCACCCTTTCTTGTCCTTCTTTGCTTTTGGAGTTTTGAAATACGGGGTCTCTACCTGCCTCTTTAGCAGGAGACACCGAGGACTCTCGCTCCCTCTCTGTTGGGGAATAGCGTTCCCTCCCTCTCCGGTCTCCTCTGGCAGATACATTTTCCTTCTCTCTTTCTCTCTCAGGTGAAGGTGACAAGCTCTCTCTCTCAGTTGGAGTATACCTCTCCTTCCCTCTGTCTCGCTGTCTACCCACACTTGAGCTGGGTGGAGACACTGGGGCCTTCCCCTCCATGGTTGTTCTCTCTTTCCGTTTGTACCCATTTGAGCCATCTCCGCTGTTATTCTCCATCTCCCTCTCAGCCCTTCCATTCTTCACCTGGACTGGACGCAAGGCAGTGGGAGCGGAAGAAGGTGGGGGCATAGAATGGGGGACCAACCGAGGGGGGGAACTGGGATGTGATGATTCACTTCTGGCTGCGTTTCTGTTTTCTATGCCCATTTGGCTTTTTTGGGACATCCTCTGATTTTCTCCAGTGGAGGAAGATGACGAAGATGACGAGGATGACGAAGATGAGGAATCCGAAGAGGACGACGACGAACTGTCACTATCACTATCACTGCTGCTACTGCTGCTGCTGCTGCTGCTGCTGGTGTTTTTGGCTTTACCTTTAACCTGTTTCTCTTTCTCTCGCCCGGCAGTTCTCTCTTTTACTTCAGCCCTCTTTTCTCTTCCCTTCTCCTGTTCCTTATGGTTTCTCACACCTTCCATATCTGTAGCTCGGCCCCTTTCCTTAGGTCTCTGACTCTCCTTTTCTCTCTGTGAAATTTTCTCTTCTGAAAGAGAGACAGACGTGTGAGGAGCTGATGAGGAATGTCTACCAGACCAGGATCTGTCCTCTTTTGCCCCATCTCTCTCCTTTTCCCTATCCCGTTCTCTTTGCCTCTCTTTCTCCTGTCTCTCCCTGTCCCTAGCTACTTCTCGCTCCCTCTCTCTCTCCTTCTCTCGCTCCCTCTCTTTCTCCTTCTCTCGCTCCCTCTCTTTCTCCAGTTCCCTTTCACGCTCTTTCTCTCTTTGTCCAATGTGTTTAGTAGGTGAGGGAGAGATGGAGGAGGAGGAGGAAGAGGAGGAACGCTTGTCTGCCTTCCTCTCCCTTTCCCTTCCTCTTTTAGGTGCCTCTTGTTCCCTCGTCCTGTCCTTCTCCTGCATTCTCTCTCGTCTTGGTTCTCTGTTCGAGGTAAGTCTTGGAGAAAGTTCTCTTTCTCTCACTCGCTCCTTCTCTCCACTCCTCGGACGTCTGGATTTGTCTTGGTCAGGGGAGGGAGACGAGGAGTCGTGCCTTCTACGAGACTTCTCTGCATCCTTCTCGGCTCTTCTGCCTCTTTCAGCGGCACTGGGATATCTTGGAGATCTCTGAGGGAGTAAGGGGGAAAAAGTCAACACTCCTATGCATCAGGCTTATTCAAGATTTAAATTTAAAGCGAATCAGACTGCTTGAATAGGTACCTGATCGAAAGCAAATGGCAGACCAAGTACACTTTCCCCACATCCAATAAAGTCCCAAACAAAGGATTTTACCATCAAGGGCTGAGATATTACATCAACAAGTGTAAGAAAAAATGTACCTCTCTGACCATTGCCCTCTGGGGAAATTCATCCTCATGCCCCCTCCCCCTCTTGTCAGGGGATCTCCCCTTTCGGCCCTCATCAGCAATCCTGGCAGGTTGGTTCTGTCGCACCTCTCTCAGTGGAGCTGGGGATTGGCTGATAACATGATACAAAATGGAGCATGCCTTAAATGGAGTTGGGTTAGGTTCAGGGTCTTTCAAAGCATTGTTCTCACCTGAGCTACCACCACCACCAAACACTGAACCAACTTCATAAAAAATAAAATTGGCTTTTGTCACAATACACAATATCGTAATTTAAAGCTGAGAACTTATGACTTATCCAGAATCTACATGATACTAGTTTCAGTATGTTAAGGGGGGGGGGGTTACACCGTTATGTAATTAGCCAATTACCAATTAAGATTCATGCCTCACAAAGTAAGAGGTGGAGGGCTCTTGACCCATAGACATTTTAATCAATGCTGGATTAGGAAAACCAAAGGAATAGGTGGGGAGACAAGCACCTGCGAGCAGAGCCAGTAGAGGGGCTTCTGTGCCTCTGGTGCTTGGTGGGTGGTGGAGATGCATTCACACTCCTTTTCCTCTTCTTCCTTTCATCTGAAGAGCTAAGAAAGAGCAATGGTTGCAAAGCATCATCTACTAGGGCCCAGATATGAGTACAGAGGGGAGAAAAAGCATCATATGAAAAGGGCCAATAATTGAGTATGGAGGAAAGAAAAAGAACAGAAGTACCTACCTTATTTTGCCATCTCTGTGCACAGATTCCTCCCTAAACAGTGAAAGTCACACGTTAGTTGAGATCATCATATAAACATTCCCATGTCCCGATTTTGAACACCTACTTTGTTCTTTCGTTCGTAGTTGCAAAGATGCTAACATTTATTTTACTGTAGGGAAATGGTACCATAAGATTATATAAGCTTGTTCGATATATAGAAGAGAAAATCGTTATTTATAACAAGTTACCTTTTCTTCTTTTTCTTCTTAGTTTTCTTCTCCCGATGAGGAGAGGGGGACTGACTCTCTGAGCTGTAAGAGTAAGAAGCTAATTCACTGAACGGCTCTACACCCAGGAATCCATTCCCTTCTGTCTCCTACTCATCACTTCTCCAGGAATTTTACACCCTCCCTCACCTGTCTCTGTTCTTGTTTTTCTTCCTCCTCTTCTTTCGGCTGTGTTTCCGAGGAGGAGAGGAGGTGGAGTCCTCTGACTCCTCTACTAACCTGAAAAAAAATCAGACCAGTGAAAGAAGTCAGGTTATTACTTGTTTCATAGGCTCCAGCATTCAAAGAGCATTTGCATGAAACAAGTTTGTAAGACCAGATATTTCACGCACACATATTTCTGCTGCTGCTGTTGTTGCTGCTGCTGCTGCTGCTGCAGCTGCCTCTCCTGCTCCCTCTTTTCCCTCTCCCTCTCCTTGCGCTCTGGGTGGAAAGACGAGCCGTCAACGTAGTCCGTGGCAATTCCAAAAGCCTCTCTAAGCCGGTCATTCTTCTGCTGGTTTGCAGCGGCTAGAGCATGGGTCTCCGTCACCCTGAGAGAAAGAGAGATTCACAAGTTTATACAGAGCATTCCAGGCGGGATGTACAGCTCATCGTGGAACTCACGGTGAACTTACAAAGGCCTCTCAGTGGCGGGGGCCTGCGGCTCCAGTTTCTCCTGAAGCATCAGTCGAAAGCTGTTCACCTTCTCTTCAATCTCCTCTGCCGAGTACCTAATAAGGAACACAAAACTTCATGGTTCCTGTATGTAGAACACAAGTCAAGAGCACAGAACAAGTTGCCTAATATGCATGAAATTTGCTCAGATTATTAATAAGATGCAAATTGCACAGCAAACGAGAATGCAAGGAGCTTTTTTGTTTGCTGGAATATTATGCGAAAAAATAAACAAAGCTAACTAATGCTCAAGCTGGGCTTACTTTTCCCACCAGGAAAATTTGGTTGCATGTCTTTTGCCAATAAGTTCTAAATCCCAGAAGGGGCAAACATGTTTAAGAAGTCAAAGTGCAAAATTTGTAGCTTTTCCAGTAGCTCTGGATAAGAGTGCCTTCAAGGCAACCCACCAAAGCACATCAGCTTTGGGTCACTACCCCTACAGCATAACCCTCGTCTTTCTCACCCCTGCTCCTCCATCATGTCTTGCAGCTCAGCACACTTGACCTCCAGCTGCCTCTTCCTCTGGTGTTCCAGGATTTCAGCATTGGGCTGGCGGTTCAGCTGGCTCTCCAGCCTCTCTCTGTCCTTCTCATCCCGCTCGCCCCCTCGTTCATCCCGGGTTCGTTTGGCCCGCACACTGGAAAGGTTGCGCTGGACATAGCCGTTTGTGCCACTGCCACGAGGGGTGGTCAGCCCGATGCCGTTGTACATTTCAAGCTTATGAATGAGACAGACAGGAAAATATGTCAAACTACATACTCAATTATTCTATACCGTTTGACAACTTTCATATCTGCTAAAGATTAAGCAGTGGAAGGTATAGGCTTTATTTCTGCTGATAATGGTTTCATCAAATACTTTTTATTTTAACATATGCTTTGGTTCTGAAGCATGATGCTAACGCTTAAGTATCATGGGATAGCCTTTTTTGACTGGGTCTAACACAGCCCGTTAACAGTTGCTTTCCTTCTCACAATACGACTTTAAGTAAACGAATATACCTACATAAAAACTAAAGTAAAACACCAAACCAAAACAAAGACAAACGGATCATCTATGTAACCAAGCAAAATAAGCACTCAAAATACACGGTATGTGGCACCGTATATTCAACGAACCAAACGGCAATCATTTAATACAATCTTTTCCACAAACAAGATAACCTGATGTCTGTTTTCAGGGCTTCGTATGCAGCGTCAGCACAATAAACTGTAAACGCATCGAATTAAACAACACTTCTGTAAAAGCCAGTTACGCAGCCTTGAATATTTTAATTCAGTTACATTTTAAAATACCCGAACCAGAGACCTTTGTCGGTCATCGGCCCGAAATGACTTAGCTAGGTCTGTAGTTAAGCTGCTGATGTTACATGAAGCTGACGCATAAAACACGTCATGATTACCTAGATTATAGAATGTTTTAATATACCCAACTGGCTTTGATTAAAGAAGACATTAAAAAGGAAGCAATTAAATGGGCCACAGTAGAAACTAGCCATATGGCTATGTCAGCAGTGTCCCGCGCGTCAACCTCTCCCTCACTACTACCGATAAGTCTCTTTAGCCAGCAACGCGAGTGCCAGGTTTTTCCAATGGCCTTCGAACATAATTTTGAAACGTAGATAATTATCTTCCTCCTCCGTTCATTGCCGTCCAGAAATATTATAGCATAGTAAATAATCAAAATAATATTAATTCACATACTCAGTTCTTCGGTTTAAGTTTCAAGATACTTATCGAAGTTACCCAAATGTTTCCATGCTACGAAAGAGCTAGCTTGCTACACAACAAGCTAACTTAGCTAAACTAACGTTACGTTAACATACCTTTTTATTCTCCGCAAACGGAGACGCGAATGGAAAATACAGTGACCGACGTTTCAATTGAACCGCTGTAGTAGGAACAGAAAATGGCTTCAACAAGTATAAATAATGTTTTTGTCAGTGAAACAAAAACGTACTGCGTGCGTATATCGAATTTGTGCAGTTTCGTTCAGCGTCAGGGGAACACGCGATACTAGTCATCCCAGAAACTCAAACTACACTTCCCACAAGTCTAAAAAAAACATGTGCGGAAGCAGAAATGATCCGCTACAGCGGAGGTAACAGATTACTGGAGTTGATAGACGTTTTGTTTTGTAACTGCTTACAACCCATATAAAATAATTAATAATTGCATAAATGCAGTTCAAGGCAACGGAGCTCAGTGGTTAATCTGACAGTTGGGTTCACTCTGAAAGCAAACGTTTTTGCTTTATTTTAACTATTTTACAAATTATGATATTAAGGAAGAATATGTATAATCTAGGGGCTAAACATTTTCTAGAGTAAATTGAGATAATTTTTATGTTTGGTGTACGTAGATATATTTTACACAAAAAATATACACATGCACAATGTATATTCAGAACTCATATGTTTATTAATTTGGTCTTTTAATATAAAATAAAACACACTTAAAAAAATCTACAGACAAAAGCTCTCGAAAACGTTGAAAGGATATTGTTTAATGTTATCATATTCACTGTGGTTAATCATTGCGATTACAGTAATGTTTAGTATTGTATTGCAATTGTAAATGTACCAGTAATTTATTTAATATAGAACAAATCAAATGTAAATAAGACAGCTGCTTTATTTGGAACTGGAAACTTATAATAAAATATATATTGACATTTTAAAAAATCAGAGCCAGTCATACAAATTCAATTCAACATAAAAATTAAATATGGTATCATGAAGTTATTACCCAGTGCATTTCAAGTGATAAAAAAGCACCCTAATGAGAGACAGCAGGATTAGCCAATGGGAAGCATGAAACCGGTCCACTCTGTTCTTATTACAGCTGCAATCCCTGTTTTTTGGATGAGGCTTCGCTGGAGAATAAGTGGGAGTTGGTGGTGGGGCACATCTCATCCAATCAACCGCAATGGATTTGGGAATTACAGTTTCCTGGTTTAATCTACCTCTTTTCAACACCCAGTAGGAGTTGTCCTTGAAAAAGTATGCATCTCCTAAAAGACAGAATATTTAAGTTGAAGAGTGAGGTAAGGATTGGGATTGGGAAATGAGTCAAGTGTTTTGAATGGAAATAGGTAAAAGAAAAACAAACATTGCTTGAAGTATAGAGGTAATCGCTAGGTTTTTCTCACCATCTCCCCAGCTGATGATGTCGTCAGGGTCAGGAGGGACCCCTTTCCATAGGGAGGAGTCTCTGGGATAACCTTCCTCTGGTTTAATCACGGTCCCACCCCTTCTTTCGTCAAACCTCCAAAACTGCCCTCCACTGAACAAGTAAGTCTTTCCATTGTGTGTCCAAACAAATGCGGCCCCCACTCTCACTTGTGGTTTCCCATGTCCAATCTGCACCCCCCAGTCTGATAGGGGCCGGGGGTACCCAGGGAGAGACAAGGTGTCTTTAAACACCCAGTATTGATTGCCTGAAAAGATAGATTGGAGGGGAGAGTGCACATATATAGACAAATATGCAAATTGTCTTTATTTAAATCGTTTTGTTAAGTAATTAAAAAAAAAAGAAATGACAGTGTTATAGGGAGAATTATGCCCCTCTCTCACCAATAAAGAAGACAATGTGGCTGTCACTCTGTCGCTCATAAATGGCATCAATTCTGTCAATTCCACTGGGAAGCCCAATCCAGAAGTTGTGAATAAAAGCAGGGACAAGAGAAACCAAAGAGCCTGATCGCTGTATCCGCCAGAAATACAGGCCTGAGAGACACCAAAACCCAGAGGGGTGTAGAAAAGGAGAGATATATAAAATATATACATATACAAGGATTAGTTAATGTAAGACACAGCAGTGTATCAAACAATGTTCTGACTAATCGCCCTGCTGTGTTCAACATTACCTTGAATCACAGTTTTTCTGAATGATGAAACTGGTTCTATGAACAGAATACACCAAACCTATAGTTTAGGTCCCAAAATAAAGATTATTTAAACAAAATTACAACTATTGTCCCTCTTCTGTCACATAAATTGGAAATTCATTAAACCTTTTGAGTTAAAAACCCACATTTATCTTCATAAAGCACAACATTCATTATGGAACTTCATGTTTTTCTCCTTGTGTAGCAAGCACTACCATTCAATATACCAAACTCTAATCATCACAACTCAACACTATTAACATGCAGTCCAATAGATGCAAACACTGTTAAGCTTAATCGTTCAACGAGCAGTCAGAACCTTGGCAGGGATGAAAGGACCACAGATGTGCTCCTTTTGTGTTTTGGAGCAATGGATGCCAACAATGGAGGGAGAGGAAGGGTGCAAATGAGAAGAGATGGATGAGGAAGTACAGGAAGAAAAATTATCTCTGATGAGATTTGTGCGAATTTGGTCAACCAAGTTATAATGTTATAATAATGAGGAAAGCTGGGCAGAAAGCACACCCAAAGGTGCACTTCACTGTTGTACTTACAATTTTGACATTCATAAATGAAAATAGGCAATTCTAATGTTATCCAACACTGAAGTACAGTACTCTGCTCTCTACCCTTTTCTTTGGTATACTGTATTATGGATCTGTGTGCATTAGTGCAAGTGGATGTCACTGGCCAGCATGCCATTGTGGATGTCCCTGGCTAGGCATCATCACTCTTTGTTCAGCCATCAGCCGGCATGGTGTCCTCCACCACCATGACACTCGGCCCATATAACACAAGCCATCTGCTCACATTCCTATATGTATATTGTCTGCAGGATGCTCTGTTCCAGCAGGACCAAAGGAAGGTGGTCAGAGCAGCCCTGTTACATTGTCATTAGGGAATTTCAGTTTCCTCCATGCCATTCTGGTCTGCAACTGGTTTGATGACAACCTAGCATTCTTAAATCTGTTTCTCCCACCCTACTCACCATTCTTTTTTCTCGGCATGGTAGTGGAAGGTCTACAACCACAGTGCCTGTCTGTGGGAAAAACTTCCCCAGGTTATGGGGGAGGCTTGTGGGAACATAGCTTTGGAGTCCTGCCAGGGGTGGATAAGGCCTATCAGGGGGTATTTCCCCCACTGCCTGACCAGGGAAAACATTGCCTGTGATAAAAAACCTCTGGCTTGACCCAGACCTGAGACAGGAGGCTAAGGCAGAATAAACCTTTCCTTTTATAGGAAATTTTTTATAAACTCTTAACTTTAGTCTTCAACTTGGGACTGTTTTTTGGAAAACTAATTTTTTTAAAACTCAAATTTCAATTCCAAAATCAAACTGTTACAAAACACTTCACACTCATCACGTTCAGTGCAATCTTCATTGCAAAATTTCTGTTCATGTACAAAACATAGTTGCGAAAACATGTTACTACAATTTATGTTTGACATCACACACACCTCGCCTTGCAAACAGAGGCCACACTCAATGGTGGTACATTGAGCAGAAAGAGGGGGAAAGAAAGGGGGGGGGGGGGGCGGGGGATGATATAGGATGTGAGATAAATGATTTGAACAGTCAATAGATATATATTTATTTATAT
>JAOYSI010055059.1:0-24936 GCA_025775065.1 Hiodon alosoides
ACGCACACACACACACACACACACACACACACACACACACACACACGCACACACATACACATGCACACACACATGCACACACACACGCACACACATACACATGCACACACACACACACGCACACACATACACATGCACACACATAGACACACACTAATACAAATTTAACGGCTGCCTGCCACATCTGTGTCAGAACATTGACTCTCCTGACACAGGTATTTGAAACAAGCCTGTGTTTTGCCCACTCCGTAGGAAATCAGAGTTATGGGATGTCCTCTCCCATCTTGAGAAGGGGAGGTACGAGGCTTGTCGGCAGAATGTGGGCGGAGCATGGTGAATGAGAGAGAGGAGGCAACCAGTCGGGGTGGCAGAAATACCACAATCGCTAATCACTCAGATGTTTAGCCAGGGCCACTGTCAGGAACGCATTCCACAAGCACACAGAGCCTGATTTTCCTCTTTTCATTTCTTCGACCTGCGACCTGGATACCACTCACGACCTTCGGCTGCCCTGTAACATCTCTCCCTTTACCAAGTATTCCTTTTTGCTCACGCTTATTCTCTGGAGAACCTGCCCTTTCCTTGGCCAGAAAGAATCCTCCTCTCAGAGACAGCTTTTCAACCCCAGGTAAGCAGCAGCGTCTGTAACATGCTCTCCCAGCCGCCTGGAGATTCCTAGCAGCTGTAGCTTTAAATCAACCTGTTGGTTCTCGGCCGGCCGTGTGCATGCTTCTCCCAGGCAGAATCGACAGCGGGAGGTCTTCACTGTCTTAACTTCAAAGTCACAATCAGGGCTGTCTGATTGCTTTGTGTAGCGTTCTTCTAGTGAGCTCGGTTATGTTAGGAATTGTTAGCAAGAGTTGTCTGCCATTTAAATGGCCATTTACTTTTATTTCCCATGAAAAAATAAAACATAGCCGTGTTCACTGGTTTCATCTCAGTGATCTTCCATAATATGTGCATCAAAGTGATAAGGTTCAGCCCATGAAAACTGTATGGATTGTAATTGTGCACCCAAGCTTCCAGCTTCCCTGCTGGTAAACAGTCAGAAAGTAAGGTGCCGTTCCTTCTAAACTAGCCGAGCCTGACACTTAGGGCCATGAATCATCAGAGGGATCTGCTGCGACAGAGTCCATGTTCATGCAGGAACGCCTCACGTCAATTAGCCCTAGACCGGTATCCTTCCTCACCCACAATCTGTCCTTGAGTACTATACGCAGTTGCGCTACCGACGTTTGTGTTTGTGCAGTGTAATGACACTCCAGACACAGAAACAGGTATAAAACAGCAGATCAGGATGCAAATAATTAAAAAGTCATTTATTTATAAAAAAAAACAAATAAACAAAAGTCATCTTACAGCCCTGAGATACAAAAGTCTTTGTGAAAGTTTTTCTCTCCCCACTCAGGTTTTAAATCAAGTCTCAAATGTGCTCATGAGCACCGCTGTGCACATTACACACGATAAATCAGTCGAACTCCATAACAAGTGATTGCCGATGAAAAACAATCAGTTAAAAGAAACCAAGAAGTGTATTTACTGTAAACACTCACATACTTTTACATTGTCCCAGAGAGGGGCGTCTCTCTATCACACATTGCGTTTGGGGGACACACAGAGGGAGCTCGAAAGGAAGATTTATTTAATGTAACATGTTGCCATGCATTCCTTCATTTTGTCAGGCCACAGCTTGTTTTTTAAGCCCATAGGTTAACAGCAGACAAACCCTGCAGTAATTCATGGTAGCCATACGTCTGAGGTTCCAGAGTTGGGTGGCCATGTGGTTCCTGAACTCCCCAGTAACCTGCTGAATTATCATGAGGATGGAGGTAGACCTAAGGAGTCATGCCTAATGTACGTTCTTTTTTGGTGTCATGAGGTTCTTCAACCTCCTGTAGTTTCCCCACGATTGTGCCTTTAAAAGGATGTTGAACATGCAGTGCCTGGATACCGATCGCCCAATTAAAATCCCAGCAAGAGCTGGGATCTTTGTGTGAAGCCAAGAAGAGGTCTACACGTGATGGATGTAAGCTCCCGAATGCTTATACAGCATCGTAAATAATGTTTAACGTATTCAGCAAATCCCCATGGGCACTACATCTCTGCAGCTGTGACTAAGCCATTTATTCTGTGGTGAGGCAGAAGCGTCCTCTCTCTGGCTATAAATTGGGGTTGTTTGTACAGATAGGCCCTAGCTCATTGCTCCCTGATACAGGTCTTGACCACAGAGAAAGAGTTCTCCATACTGTGTGCTCAGTCCTTTCTCCTATCATCTGTCACAATCGAATTTCACATAGAAACTGAAGGAGGATTTTAGTTAAGTTGATGTGACTGATGGAGAACACTGCACAACATTGAGAACATTGCTCAGTAGAGCAGACATGGCCTCTGAGAAGTTTCACGGTGGCCTTCCCACCTTGAGGACATGTTCTGACATGAGTTGGAACTGGTCATTGCAGCAGCTGGTTATTAAAATCTTAAAATGACTTCACATTACTCCCTTCCCCAGCCTGGTGCTTGGTAAACCAGAAGGAGAAACGACTTCACATTACTCCCTTCCCCAGCCTGGTGCTTGGTAAACCAGAAGGAGAAATGACCACATTGTAGCTCCCCATCCCCAATACAGAATTTCCCTGATACCCCTGTTTGATCTCCGTTTCCCATGTTCTGTTTGCTGAAGGTTGCTCCATTCTCCAATAAGTATATACTGCTGGTAACAAGAGCCTTGTCTTAATAAACAGTGAGAGTGAACTGAAGAATCTCTGTGCGGGGCAGTTCATCTCAATGACTTGGACTCGGATGCAAATTGCCAGCTGAGACAGTTTTAGGTAAACTAATAATATCAGAGGCCAGGATTGAGTAAGCTTTTATACATCCCCATATGCAGTTTGAGGCTAACAGTCAAAATGCACAAAAGCCACAATGTTAATGTTGGTTAAATGTTAATTAGATATTAATTAGATGAGGCCTTACTTTCCTAAGATATTAAAATTTTCTGCTTTGTTGAAACAAACAGAGCTTTCTTTCATCATAAGGAGCAATTAATAATGAAGTAAATACTGAACCTTAAAAAGTCCCCCCACGTAAAAAAAATTAAATAAAAAATAAAAATTCCAAAGCTATTTTTGAATATTACATCTCTCAGAGAATGGCTAAACCTCTTTTTGTCTGGCTATGGAGATGGCCTGGGGCTCTGGGGGAAGAAAAAAAACATTGAGAATTTACATTACTGTGCGTAAGTCTTAGTCACCCTAGCTTTTTTACATAAATGTAGGTTTTTATTTTTTTGTCTTCTGCAGTGTGTCAGTAGAAAAGAACATTTTTTATATATTCAAACATTAATTTTCCAAAAGAAGAACAAGGAGTTCCGCAGATGGTTTAGCTTCCACACAGCAGTGATCTCCTCGTCTGGGACGACCTGGACAGACAGACGCAAGTAAGACAGCCAAAGTCTGTAGAAGAACTGCGGAAACTTCTCCAATACGCTGCCAATTTTCTGCAATATAAAACTGCAAGAGTGCGTACCTAAGAGAATTGTGCTGTTTTAAAGGCTTGTCCTGTTTACTGCTCTTTATAGTATTTTTTCATGTTCAGAAAATTTCTGTTTCATTATTTTTGAAAGCATCTTCGCATTTCAGAATATTTTCTGAATATGTGCCAAAGACTTTTGTACAGTGCAGTACGTGTTGATAAAATTTCACTGAGAGTGACAGTCTGCCAATTCAGGTGTGGAGTGGGATTATGACACACAGGCATCCATCAGTTTGCGCATCAATAATAACGCCTACACCTCTAAGGGCCAAGACCGTCATTTTCTCAGGAGCTTTGGCAACTCACTTTGAAACAGTGTGGTCTTTGTAAGAGGCATGACTAAACAGAAGCTGACCTGATTATTGTTCCTGTGGTTTAAAATGACTGTCAGCACATTTCTTTCAGTGAGTGCAGTGTTGCGTGATTTTCCCCGAGCTAATCACTAACTTTGTAATGTACATCACATAACTAGCGCACATATGTTTCAGTAACAAGTGTACTGAGGGAAAGGAACCACAAAATAACTGCACTTCCTGCAATACATTGTTGAAAACTTGTAAATTAAGAAATCCTGTTCTCTCATTTGCATGTCACATCAAACAGCAAACATCTTTTTTTTTGTGTCCCCACAATTGAAAGACATAAAATAAAAATTAAAAACAGAACGCACCATTCATCTGGATAGGCTTATTGATTGAACCTAACCTGATTTAAATATACACAAAATAGTCTGATTTGCAACACAGAGCAGTGACTTGTCCTTCACATGCTTCACACTGCTCTGTTTGTGCAGGTGGTAACCCAACACAGAGCAGTGACTTATCCTTCACATGCTTCACACTGGTCTTTTAGCGCAGATGCTAACCCAACACAGAGCAGTGACTTGTCCTTCACATGCTTCACACTGGTCTTTTAGCACAAATGCTAACCCAACACAGGGAGGTTAGATCTCATTCTGCAAGACTCCATTAACCCTGTGAAAACTTTAAATAGCAGGTTCTTTGTTAGACGATGGGATATCGCTTTACTTTTTCTACAGTGGCCCTTTCATCAGTCATGACGGTGCTGAATACAATAACAAAGAATTTCAGTTTTTTATGTGTTAATTCACATTATTTTGGTTCACTGTGGCCGGCCCATTCTTAGGGATTTTCAAATACATTGTGTGTGTTCAATTGGCAAAAAGTAGCCTGTTAATAAACCAACAGATGGAACGATGAGTGCACGTTTTATGCTGTGTAGTTATTCCACTGTTAATCTGTGAAGCTTACTCAGCTGCAGCTGACCTCCAGCCTTTGCTACATCAGTGTGTTTTTCTCCAACATTCCCAGGTTCTGCAAGATCCTCCTGAGCGGAACAGACAATTGAATGCCGTTCCTTCCAGTGACTTAAATCAGGGCAGCTTTTGCTCAAATAAATATATTAACTTAAAATGTCACATGACTGTGACGATGTCTGATAAGCATCCACAGGGTGGCTTTATTTTAATCGGCTGTGTTTAAGCCTGCAGATGTTCACCATCCTTTGGCTTGTGGAAGCGGTTGGGTGTCTTCGCTTTGACCTCTGATTTAAATCAACATGTACTGTTGAATTTGGTTGTTACTCCAGTGAGAAGTATCCAAGGAGGCCCTGCTTGTTCTGAAGAAAGTATGTGAGGTATGCACTGGATGAATTACAAGAGCTCTGAGAAATCTCCACCGACTCTATACAAATTTTGTATAAACCCTTGTTTAAGAAGTTAGCAGCGCCAGACAAATATTTGATCGGAAATTGTAATTAATTATGAATGTAATTTTTAATCAAGTCTGCTACAAAAATAAGTACCATATATCAACCAAAAATGACACATGAAGTGTGTATGTGTGTTGTATTGCATATTGTATCAATCCTGAATCTTCACAACAAGACCTGCTTTTTAGTGATTAAAAGATCTCGCTGCGTTTGGTAGTAGTGAGTTTAAAGTTTGAATTTGAATATTGCCGTGTTAGGAAGAACCCTTTAAACGTTACAATCTTTAAAACATATTTAAAGCAAATTAAAATATAAATGCATACAGTTTAAACATTTATGAGAGGAGATTTTTCACCAGCAGGGCTAAACCCAAATTGCATTTGTAACGAATAGGCCCAGTGAGGTAGTTGTAGATATACTAGGATAATTATTCTGTTTGGTGATTAGACATTTCTTGCAGTGATGCCACAGCTCTGTTTCAATTATTATATTTATATATGTATGTATATATATATATTTTTTTAATTTTTAAATGTTTTAAATTATTCTTAAACATGCCCATAGCATTTGTTTTATTTCAAAAAGTAGCCGTTATTGCATTATGTTTCTATACCAACCAATGCATTAATATGGTTGATAAATATTGCATCTCCTAACAGATATTGGGGCATATAACAAACAAAAAAATGTCTTTCTGACAGTCTCACAAATAGGGGATTTGTCAAAACAAATCTGTGGGATTCGATCATGTTTGATGGGTAATTGTCTCAAAGTGCTTAACAACTCCTTGCTCTAATTATTAGGAGGCCTAGATTAGCCCAGTGTGCTGTGAAACCCGATATTTTACAAACCAAGAGGCAGCCGTGAGCATGTTGTGCTGGGTTAATGAGAACTGCCCACACCTCTTGTTATTGCTTTATCGCTGCTCAGATATAAAGAAGCTTCTGTGGCTGGTTGTATAAAGAGATGGGCTTTAATGAGTGGAGCGTTTGTTAAAACCTCATCTGGGAATCAAGATTGTCTGTGGAACCGCAAATCTTTAAATCCAAGATCAAATATCTAAAAAACCTTAAACATTGGAATAATGTTCTGTTTCAGACTGCTTCTTAAGCCTGTCTTTCAGCTGTCCCTCATAGAAGAATGGCTCCTTTGAAATATCTGCACAGAGCTCTCTGTCTTTTTTTCTCCTTTTTTTTTTAATCAGCAAATTGTAACGTGCTTGACGGCTTGGTGTGTCGTTGAGAAAGTACCGCACAACTCTGGGCTATGAGTTGCTTTTTCTACATTCATAAACTTTAACACTTAAAGGCTGGCTGATGTGCCAGTCCATTTATACAGTGCCACATATCTATCTCTTTATTCTCTTTGTGAAGTGGATGAAGCAACGCATATCAGAGTGCTCTAAAGGACACACGGAGGGTAAACTGTCCTGTTAACCTAAATCAGAGGTGGCCAACCCTGGTCCTCCAGGGCTACAATGTCGCAGGTCTGCAGATTCACCTCACCTTGCAATTGTCTCGTCTAAATATATTTATTTGCATTACAAACGATCCTACCTCCAGAGGTGACCCTGAGGCTGCCTACAGCGGATCAGAGTTGTCCAGCCCTGGCCTACAGCGCTCTGAGGTGGACCGAGAACAGCTCAGGCATCGCTTAGTGCAACATCAGTCGGGACTCCCAGTCACGTATGGGGAAATGACATGCTCCACATTCAAACCATCACAACTAGAAAAGGAATCTTTCTGCGCGGTTAGTTGTGGGCACATTGTGTGGCTAAACCTGTTCTTTCAGGAAGGGCGCTTGAGTGGTCTGAGTGATTACCTTATCAGTCCAATCTGGTTTCTGCATCCCCTGCCCCATTATTCTACACCCAGTGGCAGTTGGTCTACCTGGGATGTCACTGACACTGTCCTGAGTAAGGAAACCTACAACCAGGGAGCTGGAGCACCCATTGTTTTCAAACTAAAATGTTTTGTATTTTGCAATTGGCCTTGATGGGGCTGGTCCCATCAACAAATAAGAGGAAAGCCGACATGGAATGTTTTCGTTTGCTTTCTTGTGTCTGCGAGAGGCAGGAAACTTGTGTTCAGACACATCGCTATTAAAACAGCTCTAAATAGCAGTAACAGTTGGCATCTCTCTCAAAGGGTGTGCCTTTTTAAGTAGCATGTGACAGAGATTGCATCTGCATAAATCTTCTCGGTTCTGGAAGCAAAGCCTCTTAATGAAAACGAACATTCTCCAATCCTACTACACGTTCTGCACACCGCCCCAGAGGCTAGATGTGGAGGCACATTCCTGTGATGTCAGTGCATGTGTTGATAGGTTTTTAAAATAATTATTATCCAAAACATTTTTGGCATCGAGGTCATGGTAGCTTTGTTGAAAAAATGTTCACAGAAAAACTGCATGTAAAATAGATCTGAACATTTATTAGAGTCCAGCAGCTATTTAAGTCCAGCAGCTGTTGTACCTTTGAGCAAGGTACCCGTTTCTGTAAAATACGGCTGTACAAAAGGAAAAATTTTTGGCCATTCAAGTAACTCTGGACAGAAGTGCCTGCTGTAACACTGTGTCAGATATCCTAGGCATGATGGGAAACGGTTGTGACTAAGAATCTGTAAGGAGGGGGATATTAATGTGTGTCCTGCAAACATGCTTCTTGCTAAATCGCTTTTTTGTTCCAACAAAAACGGCACAACAACGTAAAATCTGGTGTGTAGGAACACGGCAGCTGCTAAGAAACAAAATCAAATCATGTTAAGTAAAGAAGACGAAGAATACTTTCATGTTTATTTCTCATTTCATTTAGAGTCACAATAATCAACTAGTAGAAGAGCAAGAACCATGAATGAACTTGTCCGTTCTTATCATTATGATCAACAGTTCAATAATCATAATAATCATAAAAACAAATGGAGAATTGAGGGCTGTACTGCGAGGAACAGTCTCAGCAGTAATGCCCCTGTTGTTTGACCTTTACCCCCAGGCAAGAGACAAGTGAAGGCAGCCTTTAGCGGCAGGCAGAGGAAGCTTCAGCGATGATAGAACTGGCAGTGAGCCAGTGCCAAGCTGAAGAAATCCTCAGAAGAGGCCCAGCTGGCTTGGCCTGAGTTCTGCTGAGCCTAACTATCTCCCCATAGTCCTCCCTGACCATGACCCATGGCCCTTTAGCTGTTAGGCAACCTTTAGCCTAGCCAGAACCTTAGTTGAGGGTACACCTATTGGGATAACCAGAGAAGCTAACGGTACAAGTTGGCAAATGTAAGCTTTGCACAAATACTAGCTATAACGTGAGCTGTGAAAATAAGGTGATCTTTCAAAATGGTGTTGGGGTGTGTATGTTTGTGTGTTTATGAGGGGATGGTTGAATTGGGCTCATTGGGGGGGGGGGGAAACTATTGTGTCTACGTATAAAACACATTAACTACAATTAGAAAAGTGCTGTTATTAAGAGCTATGTTATTACCCCTGTAATGAAACTACATATGTTTGCAACACAATATTTGTCTAAACCCTTCTGGGCATTCTCTGACCCAGATAGACTTAATTGCCTTTTTTTTCTGGTCTCAAATGTAATTTACCTATGCTCCACTAATTTCATTCAATTGAATTAACGCTATTAATTATGTTTTGACTACCCTTTATGAGTCGTGACAGCTATGTGCCTCCGGTCCTCTTTAGGGTGTGGCCGGCATCATGCTGCATGATCCAGAGTGAAGGCCAGAGTCGGAGATGGAGCTGAAGGTGTGGGTGGACAGAGTGGTGCGGGTGGTGTGCGGCCTGTCCGAAGAGACGTCCTGCCAGGATGTGGTCATCGCTCTCGCCCAGGCCATTGGTCAGCAACCCCCAACGTCCTCCTAGTCTATCTGTTTTCTCTCTGACCATCATTGGGTGTTTTGGTGAACGCCAGGTCTGCCTCTCTGCCTCTGTGTTCCCGTTCGGTTTTCTGCTACCTGAGTTTTCTCCACATTCGAGCAATATTTTTGCCGTTCGCCTCACTGTGCCGCACCGAAACCTTTGCCTGCCCAAGTCTCAGATTTTCTCCCTGTCCTCCTAAGGTCAAACGGGTCGCTACGTTCTGGTCCAGACGCTCAGGGACACCGAGAGGCAGCTGCGGGCCAACGAGAGGCCCCTTGAGCTTCTGTTCAGGCTCGGCCAGCGTGTTGGAGAGGTCCATTTCTCCCTGCGTCGCATTGGCCCCAGCCACGGGGGCGGCCCGACCTTGGACAGCGGCTCTCACCAGCCCCGGCAGTTCCAGCCTGAGAAAAAACCCCAGAAATGCAAACAGCCCAACAAGAAGTCCCCCACTGTCAACCTGAGGCCCGCTGACTTGCCCCGGACTAAACTGAAACAGCCGAAGAAGCCACCCAGAGACTCCCCTCCTTCCGTCGCCCCCGTCAGCGCCACATCCAAACAAGAGCTACTACGGAAAGTGCTTCAGCAGCAGGTCAGGCTGCAGGCCTTAGAGGCGGAGCTGGAGGCTCTGGAGCGAGAGGTGCTCACATGGGAGAGGCCCCTGGCCCCGGAGCACCCTCTGTTAGAGGGGCTTCTCTCCCCGGAGGCAAGTGGTGGTGCAGAGCCTGAGCACGTGCGGCACTTGGAGGAGGCGCTGCGGGCAGAGACGAAGCGGGAGCTCGCCTGGCGGAGGAGGCTGGCCGAGCTGCACTCCACGCTGGACGACTGCGGGAGCAGGCTGAGCCGTGTAAACGCCCACTCCGGGCAGCTGGAGCAGGAGATCCTGCAGGAGAGGCTAGAGGAGTCCCTGGGGACAGTGAGGGTGGAGCTGCAGTGTCAGCAGCAACAAGGGGCCGAGCTGGAGGCCTCACTAATAGACATGGAACGGGCGCTAGGGAGTACACAGGCTGTGCTGCAGGTGGGTAGAAAATGTTGACCCAGGAAAAGAGTATATAGCTTTAAGTACATTGCAGAAAGCTAAGGAGGCTTTTAATATTCCAAAATTTACAGACCATGATTTTTAGGGTGAATAGTTCACAAACATTTGGTAATTTTCGTATAAACCCTGGTGTCTTACTGAAGCACAGTACTATTATCATGTAAATTGACTTAGTTTACCACTTGTATTATTTATACATTTCCTGTGTTGAATAAAGTAAAATTATGTAATTAAAAATGTAATCAAATCAAGCAAAAATAATTTTGATTAATGATGTCTTACAAGCTGGTTCCAGATTAGTGGAAGTTTTGACACATATCACAGAACAAGGAGCAGTTCCATTTCAAATTGCAGAGGTGTTTCACTGGTTCATTACACGGATAAGGCGCATCGATACAAGCCCATCCAAATTCAAATGAGGTTTCATGCGTGCAATATATTCAGCTGAGAGTATTTTCCTGAATAAATATTTAACCCTACTTAAATAGACCCAGATCTCCTCACATTCTACACATAACTCTTATTTATCTACCTTATCTATCTAGTGAAACTCTAAAGTAATTATCTGTGGGTGCAATAGCCATTGTTCCTTAAAACAGATCTGTTATTTGGACCTACAAGGGTTTTTCTGACACAGAAATTAATAAAATATTTTTTTTCAAATCCAGGATATGGGAACCACCTGATTTTACTCATACCTCCAGAGGGTACTGCCTGGACTTGTTAGAACCTCAGGCACTGCGCTGTTATGTTCCCTGCATTGTTAAGGGAAACAGCTCAAGCACTACGTTAAACGTCATTTTCAACGATTCTGTGAGGTTCACACCTAGTGATGGCTCCTCCCCACTGCAAGCACTTAAAAAGGGTCAAGAAACACTTTAATGACGTTTATGGTATTATAGCTTTACTTCACACCCCAAGTCTAGCTCAATCTCCTCCCTTCAACAAGAAACACACGTTTCTTCTTAACTCATTTTATTTGCAAAACCTTTAATATTATACATATACCAAAAACACAAATAATTTGGATGGGTAATCCATGATATTTTCATTACAGTTTTGGCAAACAATTAGAGAGTTCTATGACTGATTGCAAGACAGTATGTTTGACAGGGCTTTTTTTTTAAATCCCAGTCTAGATGTTAATGTTCTTCTAGTACCGGGGTTCCTTTTGGTAAACAGCATTAGTTTCGCTGATACTGATTGAAATCATGAAACCTGAATTATTGTTGTCAACTTATTATATTTAACTAAATAGTCATCACTGCACAAGTATATTGTATTTAAGTCCTATTTGCTCCATATTATTGTGTGGGCTGCTGCCCCCATGTGGACGCAGGGTGATTTATTTATTTTTTGCCATTGATAGACATGTGACCTCACCGTAAAGAACTAAAAACCACGTACAAAGTTCTCTGCGCTAATAAATATTCGCATTTTCACAAGTAACTTTGAAATGATAAAATCACAGAGGAAGCCTCTTGATCCCTGAGAGAGGGTGAAAGCTGAAAGAGGTGGCCCAGAAAGTCACTACAGAAACTGTTCTCGGGTGAGCGCCAGCCTCCTGTCACTCATAGTGCTATGCGCGACTGTCCACTAGGCTAAGAGTAAGGAGATGGATGAACTGAACAAGGAGCTGCACCAGTGCAACCTGCAGCAGTTCATCCAGCAGACAGGAGTCCCCCCCACCACATTCAGCAAATGCCCACACAAGCAGCCCAAACATCTGGACCTGGCCCACCCCCTCCCTGATGGATACAGCAAAGGTATGTTATATTCTATTCCCAACATGGAAAGGTATGAGAAGCTCCCCCTCAGGAGAATCTGCAATGATATACACAGATCTGCAAACACCAACACACGCACGCACACAACTGTATCCCATGCTTATCAGCCGAGAAGTTCCAATGACCATCAAATGACCAATTTCACACAAAAACCAATAAGCTCTGCCCTATATAGAAATGCGTTAACCAGCATGATAAGGGTTGTAGAACTTTGAGAGATTTTGGCAAGAAAGGGACACTATATTTTCTATAAGCAGTGACATTCAGCAAAATTCTTAAGAAAACCTCACATGATATACTTCAGCTACAATATCAACAGAATCTTACAAGCTGTTCCATTTCTTTCATCATTATTCTATGAGAACGGTGACTTATTTTTTTATTCACCTATGCATACATTAACACATAAACTTGTTTAACATCAGGCAATTTATTTTTACTTTCTGTTATTGAAACTTTTAAACGTATCTTCTTGCCCAACTAACATTCCTGACAAATAAGCTATAGAAGTAAGAGCCCTGCCCTTTTTTTTCTCCTTTGTGTCCATGATAGGCATTGCCCAAATCGCCATGGAGTTGGCCCCTCGCTTCACAACCAAGCGGTTCCTGTGAAATCCCAGAAACCTCGAGAACCCTCTCGTTCCCCCACTGAACCCAGAGGGGAAGCAAGTGTAACACCTTCAACCGGCAGCCCTAGAAAGAAGTCATTTACTCTCTGCAGCCAAATGAAATGATGTGTATTATATCTGCTTCCCCTTTCGTGCAAATCTTCCTACTCCCTTCCCTTTTTTATTATGCCACAACTTCTCTGCATCCATCTTGCTCAAAATCATTCCTTTCTTTCTCCCCTTTTCATTTTTGAGTCTGCACCCGAACCCTGCACCCTTTCTTGCTTCGTGACTCTTCCCACTCAGCAAACCTCTGACCAATGTCAATGAGGAGCCCAACTTATTTCTTACCAATGTGGTTATTCAGGAAAACTACAAGCCAGCGTGTCACATTGCCATTGTCAATGAGTCAACCGATGATTCAGCATTTCATGTGGCAACAGTGTCACAATACAACCAACAATTACTGTTTAACATTATTTTAAAGAAAAGCCAGCCACAGATTTTCAGTGCTTGCATTAATCAGGAAAAGTTTTATGAGTTTAAAAAAATTGTGTAAATGTATAAATTTAATTACAAGCTCCTACATACAGTATATAAAATTCAGAGAGGACTGCTGGACTGCTGGGAATAAACATATCCTAGACGTGTGTGTTATTTATAAGATACTTTGCTTCACTGTTAAACATTTATTTACCTTATTTATGGCATTATTACTCTGGTTATATAAATAGGTATGATAAAGATGACTCACAGTGAGATAACTTGAGTGTTTGTTTTATTTATTGTGTTTTTCTCCCCAACTACACTTGCCTTGGAAATTTCTATTGGATAAAAGATAAACCTTTGCTTACAGCAGGTCACATGACTCAATGCCCTGCAATTACAGTATTTATTAGGATTTGTTTTGTGAACAGAGCACACTAGAACAGGACCAGGGGTCAGATTCCCAGTCAGGGGTCCGGTGTGCTGAAACAAGTTGGTCACACTAATGCAGTAATACGTTCTGAGGTCACTTGGCTAAAGTGCATATGTAACCCTTGAAATAAATTATTATTTTACATTTCAAGTGCTGAAAGGTTCTTAAATTTCTGGGCTGCGTATTCCTGTTAAACTAATGTAACAGGTGGCACCTATTAGGAAAATGCAGGGTTTAGACCAAAGTAGGCTACCTGATCGGGTATATGAGAGTGCGGGAGTAACGTCAGGGGATCATAGGGTTCCGGTCGGTGGAGAGAGCCAGGTATACCTCCTCAATCCATAACATCGGTTAAGCTGACGGATGTGCGGTGCAGGAGCAATCGGTAAGACCGTCTCTTAGTCTTTTTAATTCTTTGATCGTAGTGGTTGAATATGTTATTGAAAATGTTATTGCAGTAAGGGTGTCGTCTTTTGTAGCATGCGTCATCTCTTAAGGCTGTTTGCTGTGCAGTGTAACTAATTGTTTTCATTGTACAAGTGACTTGGGTTGTTCATGTTCTCAAATAGAGACCTGTCCAAATAATTGAGGAGCTAGGAGGTGCCACTGTCGTGTGTGTGGAGCGATTGTGAGGGGGATTGTGTTGAATGTGTGGATTGCTGCTAATAAAACCTTGTCACTGTATATTTTTGTGAGTATTTCAAATTTCTGGTGGGACCTGTATGGGGGGGAGACACTTTCGACTCACACATTCAATACATTGAGTAATACTTAGCACACACACACACAGAATTTTTTAAATATAATTGGAACTAAATTTCTATTGAGTTTCTTTTCTTGATACCACACGGAATTGGATATGTGAACAAACATCAAAAGAGTTTGTCACTTTCAATAACAATAACCAGCAAAATGATGCATGTAAAATAACTCCCCACTGTTGCGAACAGCAGACCCCCAATACCTTTTTTAGAGAATTTTAGTTCAGTTGGGATTTCCACAATCATTCTCAGTCCTGAAATGTCCTAGAGCCACTCTGTTTCATAAAGCCCGCTGCAAACCCATGTCTTGAGAGGTCCACCGATTTAGGGAGTATCCACGTGATCAGCAGGCTAGCGAAAGTCAGCGCGGACAACATGAGCTGAACGCAGTAGTGTCTACTAGATTTTATAGTGCGTAGCTAATTATCATAAGCCCGTGCAGACCAGTGTGCCAAAAATAAACAAACTTCTCCCCATATATTAACCCTGTGATTCCCATCATATAATTTTGACAAAGTCCAGGTTTTACTCAAGGAACTGAATGATACCCCAAATGCCACAGGAAGAGTCAAACACCTAAGCAATTACGGGAGGAAAGCAGACAACAGCAACAAAAAACAAAGGTTGTCTTTTAACAAATAATCATAATCAAAATGTTTTAACTGTTGGTGGGCACCAATTTGAGTCATTCTAGTGGATACAGATATCCGTTCATTTCAGTTTCAAATTTAGCATCAGTTTGTGTATTCATGTATTTTTGCACATTCGCAATTTCTTGATTTAGGTGCTATGTGCATAGACAGAAACAAGTAATCTACTTCTTGAGTCGATTACCAGTTGAATTCATTCGTAACCACAGTTTTAATGTCGGTATCAAATCACGTAACATTTACTGTCACGTGAAAATGTATTATCTGTCACCTCAACTCACTCACGGGGAGGTATGCAGAGAGTGATGTCGACAAATTGCGTTAAACTCACGTGTGTCGAGTTTCGTTCTGGTAAGGGACAAGTGCCAGAAGGTAGTCAAGTCAACGGCTTTATTTTCATTCTTCCGCATACCAGTATACATCTGAACGAAATGTCGTTTGTACGGACCAAGGTGCATAAACAATAAATAAACAACAACAGCAACAATAGAATAAACAACAATAACATAGATCACAAAATATTTTTAAACATTTTTAAAAGACAGAGCAACACAGCCCACAGACCATTCACTCGATACAGGCAATACACAGAAAAACAGTAACAGTACCCATTTAGCAGCAGTGAATGGTGCAGATAGCAGATTTATAGTTTAATTAAACGTACATGCCTTCCTAGAAAAAGATAAAAATACCGACGCCATTTCCTCCAAGTTCTCTTCGCTTTTTACATCCGCTATACCGTTGTTGGGAACTGTAATCTATAACTGATAACATACACATTTTCATTTAAAAAAATATTACATCAGTATCAAAATTCATGCAGTACCTGTGAACATTAAATGGCTAATCTTGAAATGAAATAGTCCAACATAATTTCATAATCTATAATTTGTATATTATAGAGTATAGACCCACAAAAGCTTAGAAGGTTGCTTTATTCTAACTAGCAGGCTCAGCAGTGCTTAAATATGTGTTGGAGGAAGGGATCAGTATAGTTTGAGTTAAATACAATTGAAATTAATGCAAAACTAAATAATGCAAAATATAATATCACTTCTGTATACTCTTAACATGGAAATTCGTTTAAATAGTATCCGCCAGACCTCTACACTCGTATAATTACGGGTAAGCGTCTCAAACTTCAGAGCCTATTTAGGATACCAACAGATACTTAAAGAAGCGTGTGATTGGCAGATCGCGGGTTTCAGTTTCGAGGAAATGAAGTTAGTTCCAATTGCGTTGAATCACGCAAGCCGCAGCATGTCGTCTGGAAAGCAGACATTAACACGACATCTCCAGTGATGTATTTCGCATTTCCCTAAGAACTGGATTTCGACGACGTGGCAAACAGAAGACTGCTGGTAATACACCGCGGGTCAGTTCGAGAAAGTGCGCTGTAGTTGATCAGCGTCAGAATTATTTGTCTAGAGCAGTTCCATGGGATTAACTCAACCTTTTGTATACTAATAGGACTTCGGTAGGATTACATGCAATTGCTATGCCAATTCAAAAGTAAGAACATGCAACAAAAATTTGTATGCCACTATAAGTGTACTGTAGTATTACAAGTGTAATAATAATAATAGTGGTATTAGTGTAATAGTTATATAGGGTTACTGTTGGAGAACTATATAAATATCCTATATATAAATATATACTGATCTTGTAGAAATACTTGTTCTAGAAATCTACTGTTGCACTACTATATGAGTTTATATAAGATTACTCTAGGTCTTACATTTTTCATGGCAATACACTAAATGTATCAGTATATAATGTCTGACATGAGATATTGAAATTCAGATTGTAAAAGGAGTTAGGTGGTATGACAATAGGGCTTTACCCTTTACTGTCACTCACCGACGTACTCAACGTTTATCCCCGCCTCACAGCAGGAACTGAAAGAGGTAAAAGCGCAGCTCGGTTTTTCAGCGGGGATAGCGGACTGATACAGGAAGTGGCAGATAAAATACACATCAAAGCCATTTCTCTAAAATGGCTCGACCAAATGGCAAGTCTTACATTCTCTCTTTTCATTTATCAAATAATGAAGTCTGCGGTTTGTTTTTGCAAATAACTATTCAAAAAAAAAAAAAAAAAAAAAAACATAAAAAAAATAAAAAAAAGGGGTGTGGGATTTATGAATGCATCAAACATAAAAAAGAAACAAAGAAAGCACAGGGCTGCCTTTAAAGCGAGGCGGTATAAAAAGATAGAACATCACTGCATTTGTAATTAATTTTAAAAAGCTATATACATTTTTTACCGAGCTATTTCTCTTTTATTAAGTTTTTTAAAAGTCGTTTCGGCATGCAGTTTCAGCATGCTTCAGAAAGTGAAACCTTAATTTCCATTTTTTAAAATAAAAAAAACTGGTTTCAGTTATACCTTGTTTTAACATTTGTATGAAAGTAAATCAATACATATGGTTTTATAATTAAATGCAATGATTGTTGAAATGCTGAGAGAATCCCGATGTGCTTCAAGTTTTAGAGTTATATATGATTTTAGAAATATTGTTAATTTTTCACACTTTTGCTTTTAATATTGAGATTTTAATTTAAAAAACAAATACACATTAAAGTCAAAGCTCATTCAGAATTATTTTTGACCAGGTAAAAATTTAGGGGGAAAGGGATCTGTTTATGATAATGTTTGGCTGTAACACATCTCATGAGTCATATGTCAAGCTTGATTCATATTTTGTTATTGTTGAAATAATTTAACCATCACGATGACTAGTCAGACCTGTTAGACTTGTTGAGGACCCAATTACGATAAAACTTGGAACAGGGGGAGGCAATGCTGCCACCCCATGGCTCAGATCCGCCACCAACACAAGTTGGGATGGACACAGGTTAAATAAGGTAACTATAAGGAATATCCCTTGCTGCCATCAGTTAAAACTAACAGCGTTCACTTTTCTCTGCCCCAAAACTAGCCTACTGCTGGACCACCGGGACAATATTCTGGCAATTCGGGTGGCTACAGAGCTAGCAGTGTCGGGCTTCTTAGCAATGAAACAGCGCGAACATGCAAACTATATTCCTTCTCTCCAATCCGCCCCAATGCCCTGTTTTTCCCCGGTTCACTCTTGGCTACAGTAAGGAGCTAGCCCACTTCACTAACCTTCCTCTCACCAGACTTCCTATTAAAGGTCACGCTCCCTACCATCTGACTGGGGTGAGCTACAGAAGGATGTGAGGGAATTCAAATCCGTTTTTTACTTCCATTAAACTAAAGAAAACCCTGTGTTCTTTCCCCAGTTTGTGACATATACCTATATGTATACACGTTTTAACATTGTTTGCTTCGCTTCTAGCCACAATGCCTGGGAAAAAGATAGATCTCTCCAGGAAGAAACTCAAAGAGCTGCCCTGGAATGTTTCCCAGGAGGGCGATGAAGACATCTGGATCCTGGATCTGCAGCAGAATAAACTGAAAAGTGCTGTGGGGATCCCCATATTTTTAAACCTGAGAGAGCTTAACTTATCACGGAATGATTTTGTTGAGTTCCCCCTGCAGATAAAGGAGCTGTGTTACTTGGAGAAACTTTACCTGAACCAGAACAGCATAAGGAGTATCCCCTGTGGTGTTTTCTCCCAGCTACAAAAGCTACAGTTTCTGAAACTTAGCACCAACCGCTTGGTGGATCTCCCTTCCGATGTGGCAGATTGCAAGAGCCTCACATATGTGAACCTTTCCAACAATGTTTTGAAGGATTTGAAAGCTCTGGAGGGTCTGTCCAAACTTGAAGAGCTGTATGTGGAAAACAACCACCTCAGAGAACTTTCTGAAAAGCTGTTCTTGAACACAGATCTACGCAAATTTAAAGCAGCTGGAAATCAACTAAGGAGCCCGCCGGAAGAAGTGTGTGCTGGCGGTGTTAAGACCATTCAGCGCTACTTCAAGATGTTGGGGAACGGCTTCCTGACAGTACACAGGGTTAAAACAATGTTTCTGGGCTCATCCATGGCAGGCAAGTCTACCCTTTGTCGTAGCCTGAAGCTGGGTTGCTCTGTGGAAGTGGATGTCACTGACCGGACTGAAGGCATTGAAATCAGTGAGGTGGAAAAGGAGGGCGTCCGCTTCCTCTTCTGGGACTTCGCCGGACACGAGGAATACTACTTCACCCACCACGTCTTCATCACTCCTCAGGCTTTTGTCATCCTTGCCATAGACCTTCACAGGTACCTTACAGAGTGCATGCCGAATGCATTTCCGTGTATATACTAGGATACACCCTGTATAGCCATGCAGTTTTAATCGTATTTGCAACTGTGATTCGGTAGGTAAAATTATTTTGTTTGGGTTGTTTCAGCTACAACATCAAAGATCCTCAGTCTTTCCTTGAGAGGGTGAGATTCTGGGTCAGGAATGTGCAGCTGAGGGTTCCTGATTCTGTCGTTCTCCTTGTGGGGACTCATGTAGACCAGTGCAACGATGCAGCTGAGGTGAACGTAAAGAAAGAGGACATTGAGAGAAGGGTCAAACACATGCTGAAGGAGTGGAAACACATTCTGGAGGTTCGGAAGGAAATCATCCTTCAGCATGACGACGCTACTTTCTTTAAGGATCAGCTGGACGAACTTGAACAACTTAGCAAATACAACTTGAAGGTAGTTTGACGTTTTGTACAAACTTATTTGATAAATTTTAGTTTTTTCTCTCTCTTAATTGCACATTCTTTGCTCGCCTTCTCTACGCAGGTGCTTGACCTGATTCCCATTGATTGTACTAAAGTCGAGGACATTTGGAAGCTCCAAGCCCACATCTTGCAGCAGGTTCAGAACAAAGAAATATTTCCTAGCATAGAGAGAACACTCCCAGGCAGCTACCAGGAAGTGGAATCAGTAATACAAAAACTTTTAGAGGACGAGGACATACCTCAACATGGTACTTTTGGTTTTTGTACTATTTCAGTTTCTTATTGTGTTGATGTCCAATGGCACCTGTTAAATATCTTGTTTCTTAAGTTTAATTTAAATTCATTAATCGCAGGAATAGTATCTCTTGACGAGCTACTAAATGACATAAACTCCAGGCTTAGAAATCTGGATCATGAAGACCTACGGTGTATTCTGCGTTACCTTCATCTGATTGGGATTGTGGTTTGGTATGAGGAAGTTGATACTCTGGCAGACACAGTATTCGTCAAGCCATCTTTTCTCATTACACTATTCAAGGTCAGTGTTTCCTGTCTGTGAATGATACTGTACGTGGTAAAATTGGTTGACTAGTATGTTTCAGCCTCTGAATAATAAATAGCTCTCATCATAGCCTCAAAATTACATTTATTTTCTCTACCTTGGAAGAAATATATTTTCAAGGAAACTGATTGTCTCTGCTGTGACTCAGGCAATAGTGAGGCATGACCTGGAGAAACAGCTGGAGGACATTCCTCGAGATCTGCTGCAGAAGGAAATTTGTCTCGTGAAGCACAAGAGGAACTGGCTTAATGACTTGAAGGATAAAGGTACCCTGGAAAATGCAGCTATAAGAGTCCTAGCGCGGATAGCTTTGAAAAAGATGGATTTGGACAAAGAGGACTTCCTGAAGGAGGTCGTTGGGTCCAGGAAAGAGAATGGAAAACTGCTCAGCCTTCTGCAGCACTTTGAAGTTTGCCTACCCACTAAACTCAGCAATCCCCTCAACCCCGAAGCCCAAGAGTTTATCCCTAATGGGAGAAGATGGGAACCTTCAGACTACTCTCAGAGTTTGTCTCAAGGCAGCTGTCTGTTCCCAAGCTACCTGAAGGATAACCACAGAGTGCATAAGATGTGGGGAGAAGACAAAGGCAGTGACATCAGAGTAAATGTCTATTTCCTTCCAGAGATTCCTTATGGGTTCTTCCACAGGTGAGCTTCTCCCATATTCCTACCTCTTGTAGAATTGTTTTATGTTTCATTCAAAATGATCCAGCATGCTTTTTGGATTGCCGAGTCTTTATGTTTTTCTCTACCCAATTTTGAATTGGCCTTGGTTGATGCATCTCGGTTCATTGCTAAGAATCCTTTTCAGTGTGGGCATCCCAGTCCGTGTGGCCATCAAGGGGTGCTGGTTTAGCGAGAAGCCGCGAGAAGCCCATGTGCTCTCCTGATCACAATCAGCAGCCTTCCAATTCCAGATCAATATGCAATTTTAAAGACTCGGGCAACTTGGGAGGCATACATTTTCAGTATTATATTCACTCATCAGTTTTCACTCAATGCCATGTAAAGATGAGAAGAAGGACATCTTGGTGTATATGAGATGAATGTTGACTTGATATGTTATGTTTTGTTGTTGCACTGCTTGCTTTAGTTTTTTTTCCCCCTCTCTTCCAGGCTTGCCATTAAGACCTGTTCCTTTTATCCCACTAACTGGGCGGGGAAAGACAACTGCCTGGTGTGCTCCAACCACAAGCTGGTATTGTTTAAAGAAAAGTGTTTGAATGAAGATCATTTAATTGAGATCCGCTGCAGGATGCCTGAGAATAATGGTGAGCAATCTGATTGCAGTATACACAATATTTTGTTACTTGATATATGCTGTTAACGCTTTGCTTACTGCTTTGCCTTTTTATCCATTTATGCAAAGGGATACGCGTGAGTACAGTTGTATGACTTGTCTTAATCAGTCACTTTAATTGCAGAGATACAGCAGCACTGGGATATAATCCAAACAGTTCTTTCCAAGCTGGAACAGCTGACACGGCAGTGGCCTGGTCTGTGTCAGTATGTTTCAAGCCCCTGTTTGGAAAAAGGATGTTCTGCCGACTTTGAATGGAATGACTGGTAAGATCGTAGCGGATGTGAACTTGACACTAACAATTTATATCATGAAGGAATTATATATAAGGAATTTCATTTCTGATTATATCTGTTCCCTGCTTGGACAGTATACATTTATCTGAGTTGCCTTTGCTGATTTGTGTAGAGGGAATTACTTCAGTGTGGGTACAATAGCATCGATTCTATAGTGGTCAAATGTTTTTAGGGTTTCTTTTTGTTTATTCTGGCAATGGTATCATTTTATTAGTTAGGGATTTTGTGTCACTGCTGATCAAATTTACTCCATCATGCACATAATATTGCTTCTCTCTAGTTTCAGATTAATTTAATGTTGCATTAAATGTATACTATAGCCTTGTGGTGTGCTGATTGTTTTTTATCAATACGCGTTGAATAAAATTATTACACTGCTCATTTGCTTAATAAAAAAGCATTTCCTTACACATTTTTACAGCAGGTTACATGATGAAAAAGTTACCTGCTCAAATGGTCATTCATGCCGGTCTGAATTTATGTTTCCAAAAGGTATTATTTTTCATTTAATTGTTTACATTTAAATGGTTTATTTATGTAATGTACAGGAGTTTGTCAAAAGAAAGTTTCCACCATACTGGATTTTCTGATGTGTTGAATTAATTTATTTATTACATTTCTATTACTAATTATTTACTTTTGATCAGAGCGAGCTCTGTAATGAACGTCAATTATGCTTCTCTGTTTCCACAGTCCTACGTGAAACCTAAGAAGGAATGGAAGGACCTAACATCGGGACCCACAATTAGCGAATTTATCTTTACTAAATTGTCATGATGATTCTTTGGTTATTTGCAGTTCCGCCCTGGGTGTGCATGAACGTGTTCTAATTATTGCCGCTGGTTTCAGACACACCAAAGGCGCACACCTCCTGCACCTGGCTTTACTTTTTGCTTTTAAAATAATGTCTACCTTTCCGTACCTGAGATTGTTGTAGCTGAGCACAACTAAAGTTTGTGTAAGTAGTTACTACAGCTCACTTTTGCACGTGACCAGCATTTTCTTATTCTATGCAAAACACACTTTAATTAAAGGAAAAGGCATGCAAAGTTTGTTCTTCAATCTCTGAATGCAAATGTGAAATATGTAAGTTGAATTTTAAGGCAAAATGTGCATATGTTGTGTCTATTGTACTGTTAATTAACTAACGGCTGAGGGTGAAGAAAAGTGATGAATTCAAGTTAATTATAATTATGTTTAGATTTTACTATTGGTTAAGCCATTGTCCATGAGTGGGAAAGGTGTTTAACTGGCTGTGCAATATTCTTTACTAGTTCCGTTGTAGTCGTTAGTTATGTGGGACACTCCCTGAATTATGAAATAAGTGTGGCTGGACTTCTGAGTAGATTTTGCCATGTACCCCCTTTTTTATTTCTAATCCTGCTGCTCCCTCTCCCTGTCTTAGTGCCATTTCAGTGGGCTTTATTGCCCTGATACTTGGCCCTTACAGCTTCTTCAGTCCCACTCTCCCTAGTGGTGCCATCCTATATTCTCTCCTGGTGTAACAGGTAGAAAGAGCAACACCGTTTTACTAGGGTATTAAGTTTAAAGCCACCACCATAAAGCTTTGCCATAAGTGACTTTGGGTCTGTTTGTCAAAATCCTAGGTTTTGTTGTTTTGTATATCTGGACTTAAAATAATCAAAATAAACTCAGAAAAATGCTTTAATGTCAAACCCATGTCCATGAAGATTTAGGGTTCATCTAATTTGCATAGGAGTTCTGCTGGTTGGCCATTGCCAAGGGAACCTTATGCTGTGTAAACATCAACTTTGCATATGTCAACTAAGAACTACACTTTGTTTATTAATAGATTTGTGAAAATCAATGGCAAATACCTACATCAAAACTTGAAGAACAAACATCTGTGCTGTGGTAATCCAGGGGTTCCAAATTACATTTCTCCAGAAGCAACTTTCAAAGAATGACATGAAGCAGTGGGCCAAAAATTTTACAATATTTTACACCTCCCTTCTCACTGGTATACCAGTGTGAAGTAAAACATATGCATGTGCATGAAAAAAACAAAACAATAATGTTGATAACCACAACATGCAATCAGTAGCATCATAGGGACACATTTGCATAATTAAAGCATTATAAGGCCCTTTATTAGGGGCCCAAGCATTGCTAGTTTTTGCACAATGTGTTAGAAAACCTCTCCCATTTGCCACATGATTCCTTTGCATTTTGGTTATTGAAGCTATATTTAGTTTTGTATTTCGGGAAAAAATTCATTCATATTGAGGAACCACAACATTGGATCCTCGTTTTTTTGTTGTTCTCTTTATAACAAAACCAAAACGGATACAATGCAGCTCAAATGTTTAAATCTGAGTAGAGTTTAGCACATTCTTCAATCAATGGTAGATTACATTCAATACTTTGTTTAGTAATATTATTCCAACATGCTTTAAGTTAATACACAGCATAAAGTTTCAGATTCATGTGCCGTTTAACTTGATGGAAAAAAATTTATGGCTTGCAAGGACAAAATTGTTGTAATATGAAATAAAGCCTAGCATTTCATTTTTTTTTTTTTTTTGCGTGTGCTTCACTTCAGAGGAAAGTAGTCCAAGGTACTAGGATTTGAAAAGGCAAGGTTTTGTGGTCCCAGTGTTAATTTTTCACAATGAAATGTGTGCAAATTCACTAAATATTTGGGTTTGAAGAGATCCAAAAAATATCTGTGGTTAATGAAACCATCACGATAGGCAACAGTTTTCTCTAGTACCACAAGATGACAGCAAAGTATCTCTTGTGACACATATGTTGGCCATAACCGAATCCCTAATCTGCGTTTATTTTTGAAATATCTTTTTTCTTGAATGGCATTGGATAATAGGAGCAATAACGATTCTTGGCTTACGTATTCAAGGTTTTTGTACTTTGGAAGCATCAGTAGAAAAACCACTCTCTTCTCTTTTTAAATAGACAAGTGAAGTGAGTGTTGATGGATCTTAACTCTGACAAGCCACAAGGGCTTTCTTTTATTATATTTCAAAATAACAGGAGATTAAACGATCGTTATGTAAATTCACTTAAAAAAAATAATTTAAGCAAACATCATGGCATCAATTTAATATATTAATTTCTGAATATACGAATCGCCGCTAGAGGTTGCTCTGTGTAAATTCCAGTTCCCGTCATTGGAACACGGTTTTGTTATTATTTATTTCAACAATGCATAACTGTATGAATATCAACATATATTTAATGTTTTGAAAATCGAATATCTTGAGCTATT
>JAOYSI010055070.1:0-21206 GCA_025775065.1 Hiodon alosoides
CCCCCCCCCCCCCCCCCCCCCCCCCCCCCCCCCCCCCCCCCCCCCCCCCCCCCCCCCCCCCCCCCCCCCCGCCGGGGAATGTAATGATAGCACTTCTGAAAGAGCTAGCCCAGCAGAAGGGTGCAGAGTCAGCCTTTAATTCCGCTCGTTTTCAGTGCAAAGTGAGAAACAGAAGTAATTCTTCTGTGGAAAATAAACACTGTCACCCTTGTCACGTGTTGAGTTAAGGCCATGGCTGCACCGGCGCGAATAAGGATCAGCTGCCTCGCCCACGTCCCGGACGCTCTAATTGCACAGGCGCGCGCAAAAAAAAACGGGAAAGCTTTTTCAAGTGTGCTGACTGAGGAGGTTTCATCGCGCGTAGAGGATTAAAGCTCCTCCACGTCCAGCCAACAGTAGTGCAGCGTGGAAGCCATCTGGAGTGGCAGAAATACCCCTTCAGATCCTGGGCTTCAAAGGGCTGCAATCGCGCCTCTCAAAAAAAACCTCCAAATACCATATTGTATCATCATTGTGCATGAGGGAGAGTCAGGGTTGATAGAGGAGAGCTGCACCAGTCTGTGAGCAGCTCAGGGCCTCTGGTTAAGGTTTATGTTTCCCTTAAGGTTTAGGAATTTCAGGACTAAATAAAAATTTACTAGACATTTCAGGTGTCGCCAACTATCATACCTGAATAATAAAATGATTCCATTTTATTGTTTTGGCCATGTTTAACAATTGCTGTATTATTACTGGAAAATTTTAATTAGCCTGAATATTTTTTAGCTTTTTATGGGGGTTGAGGGTAACTTCTAAAACATGGTCATATGCAAACTTAAATACCCTGAATAAGATCATGCCATTCGGCACATTGTTCACATCCCAGAGATTGGTTGCCCAGAGGAACTTGCCTTCACAAATATGACTAAGCTCTGATTGATGCAGTAACCGTCCAATCGCTAATCCATGATTCAGTGCTGAAGGGCTTGCCTTCTGCCCCTTGTTGGTCACCGATTGGTCGTGTTGTCCAGGCTCACGTTATAAAGCAGTGGCAGATCATGGGCAGGAAATGGGTGGTGGTGTGTGGGTGACATTTCATATCCAATGCTGTACAGATCATCACAAATCTGACAGGATCCCAACTTTCCCTGGTTCCCTGCTTATAAAACATATAAGGCAGCACACGTAACTCAGGGAGAGGTGTAATATTTGGTGCATGCATTCTGTTCCAAGACGAACACCTGTGAATACAGGTTTGCCATGCAAAATGACAAGAAGGAATGCGTCAAGTAGTTTTACAAGCCCTACTTTATTTTTTCTCTTAGACTATATTCTTGCTTGAAGTTCCAATTAGTCTGAAGGAAGGATCAGTGTCGCGGAAAATCTAGTGTAGTTATTACATGTGCATATATTAATGAGTTGTTTTGGGAAATTTGAGGTCTGAGGAAGAGCGTCGGCTGACTTTCACCGCGAGGGGCTTTGATTTTGGAAGACAGCTGTTTGCTCTAATGATGTTTGCTTCCGCGCAGCAGACTAATCACCGGCTCGCGCTTCACCACTTCACCGTTAGGGCGTGTGAAATGTGCCCGCGCGTAGGCAGAGAAGTTGCGTGGTCTAATGATAACTCCTCCTAATTATTCTCCTCCACGGGGCCACTGATTACGCTTCCCTCGGTGTCTTTGGGTCAGGCTTTGGCACAGGATAGTTCCGGGTTATACCAGGAAATATGAAAATGACAAATAAGAATAAGTTTGTCTCCCCGCTGGTTGGCAGATTAGTCCATCTGGTTTTACATTATGATGCAATGTGCCACAATGTGAACCACTAGGCCTACATCATGTGGAAAACAGACCTCTCACCATGCAAAGGACATGTTTGTTTGTTTCTGCAAGCATGACAGACAAACTGATTAGGGTAAGGTTTGAATCCACCCAGATCTTAGACATAACGGTTAACTAATGGCATCACTCCAGCAATTGATAATGTTTTCACAATTTGAGTTTTAAAGACCGTTCAAAAATAGAAATTTTAGCTAACTTGTGACATCTGGTGATCAAAAAAAGTAATTACAAGTTACAATTTTTTATTTTTTTGTTTTAAGGTAGTTCAACATGCCCATGTTGAATATTTCTCTGTAGACTGGTATGACCCTCTATGAACTCTTAGTGAATTTTAGTGTAACTGTATACCTATTTAAGCGTGTTAAGAAGTTTTGGACCTAGGCTGACAGACTGTAGATGTAGCATCAATACACGGTTCAGCGACACGCTTCCTTTCTGACACACAAATCTATCCCAGCCTGCCCAGCTCTAATGATGTGAAGCCCTCTGAAAAACCAGAAGCCTTCATCTATTTTCTGGGCTTACGCTAGTGTCAACATAGCACATAAGAGCAGCCTAGCACACAAGAACAAATTGTCTATACACAGGAAATATATAAGGATATAATCTCTTCTTAAATGGCTTGAATCCACAATATCAGCTGACCAAAAGCCATCAGTGATGGATTGAAATGAACCAATGACACCAACATGCTGAGACAGTGAGTCTGTGTGGTTACAACATCGTTCAAATAGTAGCCTTTAGAGAATTGTGACTCTAAGAACAGCATGCAGAACTATCAATCTCAGATGCTTTTAGGGGCATTCCAAAATTGCACCAGACCATTATAGTGAATCTTTCTTTAATAAAATAAGAATCAAAATCTGTGTAACATGGCGTCCTCAAGAAATTCGGTATTTCAAAATATTTCCACTATGAGATGTTTACTTTGTGAATGGGACTAATGCATAAAATGTTTTTATCTTCTGCTTAAAATAGACCAAGAGACCAGTGCGGCATAAAATGTAGCTGAAATAAAGTATTCAAGGAATCAGTCTCACTTTAAAGGAATCATTAAAGATCAATTGGCCGTGTCAAAATATAGGTTACTTTGTTCTGTGGAAATACTCTGTATTTTATTACATATTCAGAAGGCCTTGGCCATCTCCTTTTGATTCTAAAAATACATTTCAGAGTACAAAACAGCGGACTCACGTCGATTTTGTAAAACACCATGAATGATTAAGTGAAGAAGAATGAAGTGATTCATGGAGAATGAGATTCCTGTTTAACAAGCCGAAAATTTGCTAGATGCACTTCCTGTTAATTGTACCCATGTTGAAATTATTTTGATGGATTTTTTTTGTTTGTTTTTAACAATAATATTTTTACTTAGCTACCACATCTTCGTCCCCAATACAAGCTCTCAAAGGTGTAGCCCGTGAAAAAGATTTGAGAGATTTGTAGAACCGTTCCGTCCAAACTCAAACTAAAGCGCTGTTTGCAATCTTAGCTAACGCCACACTTGCATAATGTAGTTATAAAACTGCTTTGAAGCACTGTAAGAATGCCATGCACTGAGCTAGGTTCCATCTCTGGCTGTCCCCTGAGCTGTGGCCAGTGCTGGTCTACTCACTATCACTACACAAACTCTGGCAACATCTCGCATTTGCTATTACGGGCTAGCATTGCCAAACCAACAGTTAATTATTGCAATAAATCATACATCTTTTATTGCCATAAAAAAACAGTTCCCAAACTTAGGATAGTGGCTACAGCTGCCTTGTACAAATGGTTTATCAATAGTGGGTAGATGCCAGACGAAGCCATCTGAAGGACTGGCTGCACAGCCGTTCCGTCTAGCGCCTCTTTGGGACTGCAGCAAAGTCGGAAAGCGGAAAGCAAGAGCACTCGTGATTGTTGAATTTCCCACTACACGGCTTCAGTTTCTATACTTGAGCTGAGAACAATTGAAAAGCAATAGTAAAAAAATCCAATCAGACATTGGAGAACACAATGACAGCAGCAACTGATCTAATAGGGGAGTGAAGAGAAAGGGAGTGAAATACAAAATGCATTACCTGATGCTATGACTGCATGAGAGGTCGCCATTGGTATTCAGGGGCAGCTATCCCAACTGTGGGTACTTTTACTGGAACTCAGATTAAAGTTCTGAAGCCCAAAATCAGTCTGTTTGGCACCATTAGTGTTATTTATCTGAATTACTATTATCTTTATCAAAGTCTAAGTTGGTAAGGTAAGAATAGGGCCATATATCAGCGTTGGTCAAATCTAGCCAAGGACCACATCATTGACTGGTTCTTGGGCACGGCCTCTTGATTACCTGATGCCATTATTGTTTAAGTAAATTCCCAAACCTGGTGTTGCGGGTAAAAAAATAAAAGTGTTGGTAACTGTAAGCCGACTAAAATCGGCAGGCTTACAGGCTATCGGGACCAAGATTTAAAACCCTGCCATCCATTAACCATTTGAAATCGCTTTAAAAAGGGAGAGGGAAAAACACAGGAGCAGATATATGTGCTTAATTCAGTATTGTGAAAACATAATCTGACTTGAAACTGTGCAAGGAAATCTAAGAACAAGGAATTTTTTTTATTTTTTTTGCCAAAGCACTTTGTACAATGAAATCCTTTCATCTACAACCAGTCTGATTATACAGATATTGGTCATCTGTTTTCACAAACTTTAAAATATTAGGGTGCATAATATGATTCCATGCGAATTTTACTGATGACAAATTGAAACACGTTAACAAGTTAAAGTCAGATCTTTAAGAATATCCAAATTAAAGTGGGACGAACACATGATCAATGAATTAAGTTTCCTAAAAGTAAATTTTTGCCGCAGTTTCAAAACAGAGACCTGACTAAAATCAGAGGGCTACCCTCAGAATTCCATCGAAAAATGTCTGAAACTTTAAATACCTACTTTAATACACTAGGTCAACTAGAATGATCACGCCCATCAAAACCACATGATGAAAACAAAGTTATCTATAATATGTACATTGCATTCAGTCGCAAAACTATTGCTAAATTGCTCATCTAAAGTGGCATAAAATATCTGGTAGGCATTTAAATACCAAAAAATACCCTATTGTAGCCTGTTTATATGCAATTTGCATTTTCACAGTATTTTCTTCCTTTTAAAACTCTTTAGCTACCATTCATAATAAATCAACAATACAATTAAGACCCATTTTTACATACAATACGTAAAATAAAGACCTGTGCCATATTTACAATGAGTTTACGAACTCATCATTTAAGGTGGCTGGTGTGGGTAAGATGTGGGAGTCACAGGAGTCATTTATAATTTAAATATGATTAAGCAGAACAAAGAGGCCCTTCATAAGGTGAAAGCACAGATCTCCCGTGACTGCTGGAGCACTCACTATCAAATTACCAACCAAGTGCTACTGTGACCAGGGTTACAGGAAAACATGTAACTGTTAACTTGAGGTAGCAAAGCCAAACTGGGGGTGGAAAACAAAAAATATCTTTGGATAGAAAACTCAATATCCCATAGTGCATTTAATGCCAACTCAATTCTAACATTCTACATTTAAAACATATAGACAACTAAAGAAAAACCTGCCTAACATTTTTGTTTCACAATGGTCCTGAGGGTCAATGCCAGTCTTTTTTTTTTACTGTACAGATTAAAAGAAAAACCATCCCATAAAATTCAATATACATTAGCAATATACCAGACAGTATATTAAAAATAAAAAAAAATAAAAATAACCTAAAGCCAAGCAAAAATTAATACTTTTGGAGCAAACAACTTAAGAGATGACTTATGCAATGTTTTGGAAAAATATTGTGTAAAAAAATATATGTACATGAATATACAAAATGAGAATTTCCCCGGTTCTTAGCCCCAGAATTTGTAAACTTGTATAATAAAAGCATAAACAACAAAAGCCAATGAATGATTCTTTTCTTAATACCTTCTTTAAAAACTTCAGTGCTGTTCAGTAAACTAAATATATTTGGAATCAACTTCAAAATTTCAAAGTCAGTCCCAGTTTAATTCTTTAAATATTGAACATCTTTTAAAAATGTTTTTAAATCCACTTTGAAAGTAACTGACTGCAGATTTGAATGCACGCTGAGGGCTTCCAATCTCAATAGATACCAGGGAAGATCCGGTATCGCACCTCTTGGCAGTATGCGTCCCACGCTGACCCATACTTTTTCCTGCACTGGTTCTCATCACGTGCCTCACGATGGATCAGTAGGCAGGTGAAGTAAATCACATAGAAGTAGGGTAAAATGTTGGTGAACCCTACAAGAGGAACGGTACACAAGAAAAACTTAACAGATATCCTTTATATACTTAATATAAAGAAGACTCTAAATCAAAGGACTACACAAAAACTATTTTACTTTGGTTCAACTCCATAGAAGGTAACATTTTAAAAATACTTGTCCGCAAAAACAAAAGTAATATTTTTTAAACGGCTTAAAAAAAAAAAAAAAGCTTAAATCTTTTGAAATTACTTTGGCAGACTGGCTCATCAGCACAATAATTTACAGCATAAAGAGAAGTTAAACAGGTACAAATGCAGAGGGCGGATAATAAATCTATGGAGCAAGTCCCACTCACCACAGGGTAGAGACCATGCCAACGCCATGATTATATCCCCTAAGTAGTTTGGGTGACGAACAAAACCCCACAATCCAGATACTAGGAGACTCTTTCCAGTTGCGGTAGGAATGGTCCGGAGATCTATAAAAAGACAGGTCATGTCAAAGCTGCCCAAATAGAGTACAACAGATGTAATCAACATCCAGATTTGTGGTACTTACAAGATAATTTAGGATCTGAGGGATTTCTTCTAAAGGCGTTTTTCTGAGAGTTGGCTTTGCGAAAGACGTAGTATCCAATTGCTATGGGGAAAAGAACATAATCATTAATTAGTAGTTATGTTCTGCCTTATTATATCGTTGTATATTTTCTGTCATGTGTAAAAAAATATATATTTTTTTAAACTCACAGCCAACTAAATCAACATTTTCAAAATATGCATTTGCATGTAGTACTTTGCTTGGTTGTAAACAGGTGGCAATGTTCGTTAAATGTTAAACTCACAGTTAATAGTAAAAATGGTCGCAACCCATGGCAAAGAGAGATGGCTAGGGTGATTCACAAGGTAAAACGCCTGCAAGCTGTAGGTAAAAGGAACCCAAACCAGGTCCCCAAAAGCAAGCATGAATCCAAACCCATCATGAACAATATCCATTGTAGTCAGAATGGCCTCCTGTTAAGAAAAGGAAAACATTTAACTGTAAGGCGAATCGATACCAATAGCTAAAACAAGTTCAAGGCACCAAAACATCTCCACTGTTCATAGTCTTTTCTTACCTCATTCCACAGAGCATCCACGACATACAACAGCTGGAAACCATTAACTAATACCATGGCTGATGACGGAGAATCAAGGTTCTGAAGTTTCATTTCAGCAAGCAACATAGAAAAGTTGATCACCAGCTGGGAGAGAAAATACTAAAATTAACTGCTTTGTTTGAATTTCGCCCATCAAAACCAGCCCTCAAGGTAACCTTATGAAGTGTCAAAGGCTCAAATCATAGTTTTAAATACACAAACATACCTATATACGTTTTTAGAAGTAAAAGAAAAATAATAGTGGATCACTGAACTTAACATTTTATTTTTTTAAAGTGTGATACATCTCCAGACAACCTGATACAAAGGAATGGGCAGATATGTAGCCCTTTAGTACCAACTTTAACCACTAGAGGGAAAGTTTACTAAGAACTAAGAATAACTGGGGAATTAATTATTTTATCTCTCATAGCTTTTTTCATAGCTAACAAAAGGACATACAATTCCTTGGCTTCGCTTTGAACTGCCTTCAATACTATTCGTGACCCACAAAGCCATTAAGCTCTAGGTTATGGGAAAAAGAAACTCCTTAAAAAATGCCTTGAGTTCAGAGCCAACCCAAAAGAGGATGGAATTCCTTCCTGAGACCATTTTAACTTTTAAGCTTTTCCACAAATAGCAAGAGAACAGTAACGGGTTACGAAGAAACCAGATCACTTCAAAACTATCTCTATGATGAAAACTTATGTAATTTTTCTTTTCTTGATTGAAAACCAACATTAGCTTTAAATACATTTCAGTGTGGTCCAGAAAGAGCAATGCATTTGAACAGCTCAGTACAATAAGTTATCATGGATAAGCAAAAAAATGAGTGAGCAAGCTGTAAGGATTTAAACATCCAGTCATGCCCAATAACACAATGCACATAAATACTCATTCTTCGTTCCCTGCAAGAATTTGCTTAACATTGCTTTTTGAATTCAATGTAGATATTTGAAAGTACTTTTCCGAATGATACATACCCAGCCGATTAGACCTGGACGGAGTTCGCAGAAGTATTTGAGATCGAAGGTTTTAATTCGTGGGTTAAGCTCACGTCCAATGAAGAAGTCATAAATAAAATTACCTAGGCGGTTAGTGGAAAAATAAAACATTTCCTTTAGGGTTGTGAGGACATTTATTATTGAAATTACACATGTGAATCCCTCGGTTCATCAACAGTGCTCATCCTTGGGCAGGTGACAGCCTCACTCACCAGAGTTTCCACCAGGAGCGAGTTCGTCGCCAGGCGCCCAGCGAGAGCGGACGTACAGGTACACACTCAGAAGAGAAGAGAAGATCATGGCAGAGACAGCAAACTGCAGGAAATGATCGTGTATGTAGCAGAGGTCAACCTCCTGATAAAGGCCAAAGCCCAGGGTGGCAGCACTGAGGACAAAGGCGTAGAAGCCTAGCGGGGGGAGGAAAGGCAATGAGAAGACAGAACACGCCTAGTTAATAATTCTTTGACGAGCCTCTTCAAGACAGCGCCAAAATGTCTTTAAGTAAATTAAGGCCATTAGAATTAGAACTATAATATATATTAGAATATCCTACCATTAATTCTGTACTGTAACTTTTTCCCACTCTTCACAGGCAGTCCTTCCACGACCTTAAGGAGAACAAACACTTGCATTATGTACAGTTATTCAAGTAGGTACCGTATTCACGATAATTCATATAATTGGTGTCCTTCGCTCCAGCTAGCTGGCGGAAATTATACGCCTGTCATGTGCCTAGGGCTCAAAGTCAGAAGCACTCCTAAGCAGAGTTCTTCCAGCAGTAAGAGCACAGCTAATGCTACCCACCTTCCCAACAGGCAGCATGTAGAGGAGCGCCTGAAAGACGAACCAGAGGATCGTAATGCCAAACACCTGGCCATCCCATAGTTCATCCACAGCAGGAAGGGCAGGAGGGAAACTAAGCAGGCTGGCGTCCTTCTGTCTGCATGTCAGCAGGAGGGAGAAAACCATGGCTGGGAGAAGGAGCATCATGAGAAACGCTCCTGGGAAGACAATGTGCCAGACGGGGGTTAAGAAAGGGTTAAAAATTTAAAGGAAAAATAAAAGTACCTCATTTTTAAAAAGACATGATCTTGCCTTGTCCTACTAATGAACTTCGAACTTACCTATCCTTCCGCCAAACTCCAACTCGGTTGTCTTGCCAGCTGAAATTTTCTTTGTTTCCAATAGTGGCTCCACCATCTTCTTTTCCATCTCCACTGGCTCTATTAGCTTGGTGAAGGGATCTTCTCTTCTACGGCGCAGGTTGTAGCGTACCTCAACGCGGTTCTTCTCTGACTCAGTCTCTACTTTCTAAAGAAAGATTTTTAGTTAAAGCACAACTGCACATCCCTTCTTAGCTCTGTCATGGGTACAACTTCGTTATCACCAAATTAAACTGGCAAGAGAAACATCCCTCAGAAGAAGATGCATGCCAGAGGCATTTGGCTTACCTTTACCTATTAATCTCAACATTAGACAAACGAAGGACAGTTGTACTAAAGTTATTTAATACGGTCACCTAAAGACAAATATGGGAACAAGCCTAGCCTTCTCTAGGCATCACACAAAGCAGCTACTTCTCTGATGTTGGTACATGAGGCATAAACCGGTTTTATAAGTATCATGTGGGCCACTAAAAATCTGGAACCTTCCTTACTACTTGAATAATCTAAAAGTAGAAAACACAGAAGAAAATGTTTTTATAATTCTGTAACAACATATTTAAAAAGTTAATGAGCCATATTTAAATGGTTGGTTGTCAACTGTGAGACTACAGCTAACTCTTGGCAACCGGAATGATAATCTTAATACAAATAAAAATAATCCCAATTTTAAACTGTACATTGGAAAATGAGTCCACCAACTTCGTCGAGGCTCATTTTAACGCTTTCAAGCAGACAAAAGATGCAAACATACATCAAACCATGTGACCAATTGTTGTAAAATTCCACAACCTCAGACACTCTGCAACTGTCAGCTTTAGCTTTGTGCAGATAAAAACAGGACCTGTGCAATGTTTCCATACACATGCAAGGGCCGACATGCATGCATCATGACATTCCTGTGCCAAGAAGACAATTGATGAAATTATGCATTCGTGCAACACTATCCAACTTGTCAAGCCAAAAGAGTATGGCTTGATCCTTAAAATGTATGGATTATTTGCAAAAGACTCAAAACGTTAAACACAATATGTTTGCTTTAAGCCCATACCATGTTAAAGTACTTTAGGGCATCATGAGTCAGTACTTAAGTGCTATAAATGCAAATAATCATATTCTGAAATACAAGAAATTGTTGTCATTATATCATTGGTAACCGTCTTCTAAAAATATTCAGTGTGTACATTTAATAAACAAAAGTATAATATTTGTGAGTTCAATTACTATATCTCACCTTGTTGTTAGTTGTATCATTTTCCTCTGTCTTTTCATGTTTATTGTTGCTATTCTCCACTGGTTTTACCTGAAATGCATATTTTTAAAAACAGGTTTCCATGGAAAAAAAAAAAAAAACAGTCCTTTCAAATGGACAACAAACTTATGAAATAAGCATGCAAGCATCCAATTCCCATTCACAGACAAATCTCACAGGCAAAAAGAAAGCGGGCTCCAAGCATCTTAAAGTTGTACACATTTTGATGCATGAATAAGCCATCACAGCATTTTCCGCCACGCTGTCAAGATCATATTTCGTAATTACGATTTACATTTAGTGTCCCAAATGAAACATTCGGCCAAGCAAGACTGACATGCATATTTGAGGTCAAACCGAGTGCCTGAGGATTACCATCTGAAGTAAACGGAACAGAGCGAAGGTCCCAGAGGAGAAGGCAGTACTGTATCTGTGCTTGTGTAGCACAAACTCCAGGACTAATCACATTGACAAAGTTATGTAGTACTCTTACCAAAGGAGAGAGCCTGACTTCCAGCAGCTCTTTCAGCTTGGGGTCCTTGCGTGCCTCTTTGTTCCTGGAAGAGGAGCGTCTCGGTGGCCTTCCCGGAGATCGAGAGCGACTGCGGCGTCGAGAAGGGGAGCGAGAACGGGAACGGGAACGGGAACTAGAACGACCCTGACTCTGACGAAACCCATGGGCGTTCTGTACATAACCAAGACTCATTTTCAATGGATTATTGAAATTTCAAAACCATAAAGGCAGCTGTAACAAAAAGCATATATTCAACACAAGAGTAAAGAGACTAGTTGCTGCAGAAGGCTTATATAAGCCGATGTTTAAATAAATGTGACTATTTAATAAATACTTACATTAAAAACAATACATTCAACCCAATTGTTATCAGAACATTCCCCCTCTCTTTGATGCCACATCAAATCATCATTTAAAGGAGAAGTTTCGCGAAAGCGATTTTACCATAATGTCCGCCTCCTTCAGCTCCAGTTCTGTGCCATCTTTATACATCACGGTGTAAAGCTGAGTGTTGGCATCATAGTTCATCACTTTCACCTCGTAGAACAGGCTACTGCCCGGCCAGCGGCCCATCACCAAGTCTCCACTCTGAAACTTGCTGCTCGGCATTCTTATTCACCTGAAGGGGGGGGGGTCAATAAAATTGTTTTTGAGTGTTTTTGAGTTCTGTGAAAAAGGGCTAAATTTGAGATGCTAAAGCTCAGGCTCAATTGTTGTAAACTTACCCTACTTTTTATTATTTTTTTTAATCTGAAATAGCAGCACAAAACGCCACAGATAAAAGGAGCAACACTTGGTTTACTTACACTAAAAAAAATGTAATTTGCTCCCCCAACCTGTGAAATCTATAATTCAATATCCTACTTACTAGCTCTCACTTCACCCCATTGATTTCGACAAACATCTGCAAAGGGCTACCTCTTTATTTGAATACTACCTTCATTAATTTTATGATATTGTTACATTTAATAGTAAAATGAATTAATAAAACATTGTTAAGTTAATCTTTTTATACAGTTTTCATGCAATGCCATTTCTTAACCTGAAACTGTAAACATAAAAATTTAGAAGAGGAAGAGGAAAGACGTGCATATCATTACACACAATGAAGCAGTTAAGTCAGCAGAATGAGGGGGGCTGCATTACTCACAGGAATGCTGACCTGTCTGTCTAGAGTAGGTTTTTATTCTATTTGTAGTTTTAAACTCCACTTCACCAGAGCAACCATCTATAGCTTTTGTACACAGCATTCCATTAACAAGCAAGTAATATCAGCAAATACATTATTATTAGTTTTACGTGCATCCTTGCACAAAACCTAAAAATGTAAAGGCATTTTTTTAAGAATGTGATTTACCCTTAATTCCAAAATTACCCAGCCAGATGTTATGTGCTCAAGCATGAAGAAATGAAATCTCTTCACATGTTCATGTTAACCTTATAATACAAGCAGGCCAAAATACAAAAACATCCTCACTCGAAAAGCATCTGAATAAAGACACACCTCAAGGTTTCAGCCACGCTGCTATCCTTGCCGAATTCCATGTGGTATGAGGTTAGACATCATAGCCTCAAACTCCGGCCTTAAACACCAAATGATGGTGTCGAAAAAGGGCGGGGCGTTTGAATTTCAAGTCACTAACTACGACTTTTGTTAACGTTTGAAGGCTGCACTTCATCGCATTGTGTTTGCGGTTAAATTATATTTTGGCTTTTGATACTAGCATAATTGCGAAAACCCTAAAACGTGTATGCTTAGCAGTACTTTTATTAGTCATAGCAGGTTACATACATTTTCCTCATACAAGTACATAATAGGCTTCGACCCAGCCTTTACATCTACTCATCTCATCGGTCTCAGTGTTTTGAAACAATCGTTTCGTTTAGCGGACTTTCGGGACTGAGCTGGCACTCAGAAGTTTGGGCAATGGCCTATGACATTATGCATTAAATAAATTATGATTACCTTCAAACAATGTAAAGTCTTAATTACCTAGCTAGCTATAGTTTTAAATTTAATTTCGCCGTGGATGCTTTGTTTTCCCTGAGCCACACAACTGGCTAAAATTCTGACATTTGCAGGTGGATATGACAAGGAACCGTAAACCAATTTATTTAAAATAAATGGATTTTGAGAGAAATCAGACGTTAGACGAAGCAGCTTACTCTTTAACTAGGTTGAACTTACACGTAAAGAAACTTAACGCAATGTAATTATTTTGACTTCACACAACTATCTATAAAACTAATAAGCAACTTATAAACGGAATCGATTTCAATCACATTTTGCCATTTCATCTGATCCGTTAGACAGTGTTTAATGATTTGGCTCATATTGTGGTGGGTGCGCCGATATAGCCCATAGCGCTGGAACCGTAATGAAACGGAAAGAATACTGCTCCTTTAATGACAATACCGAGTGACAACGGAGCGGAGGGAAAACGTCATGTATTCAAACCTATGCTAGTTAACTAGCGCCACTGACACCCGCATGGGAACGATAACATTACCTTTAATGTAACCGAATTTGCCGACACAACAAGAACGCCTAAACTACGTTGGCTCGATTGAATCATACGGCTAAATAACCTAGCTAGCCTCATAGTGTGAACATTTATTTGGTAACTATGTTAGGACATATACGTCCATCCTTACGTCAAAAAGGGTAGTCGATAAATCTCGCATAACTTAACAAGACAGATTTTATTTTAAGTTAGTGCTGTCGGTCATTTATATGACTTCTGTTTGCAAAACAAAATTCCTCAACTACCAAAGTTATTAAACTATTAAAGCGATTTAAAATGTCCAAGTGTCAGTGACTTCTGCGGCTGGACGACCAAGTTAATATGACGAACCCTCAGCGTCAGTCTGCGTATACCCAGCCTGTCAGTTCATGGCGTAAATGTCACAACCTGTGACTTGACACATTATTTTAACACACAAAATATGAAAATATGCCCTAAATCATACCAATGCTGTTATGCAACGAAACGCATCAGAGCTAATTCAAACTTGTTAATAGTTCGAAAATAATTAGTTATCAATTCCCGGTAGCTCGCTTCCTAAAGTCGACAAATGCTTCGCTTATCAAACTAGTTTAAATATTCATAACAAAGCCATTTAAATTCGCCAAGCATTTTACACGAAACACATTAATCAGCCACACTCACCTGAAAAAGACAATAATAACTGTAAATAACACCAAAAAAAAAACGTATCCCCTAAAATGTACCTTAATAAATTATTATTTTTTTTAACTGCTCAAGTACGTTCCTCCCTCTCTCGTAAAAAACCCCAACGTTAGTGGCTACGATGGCGCGAAGCGTGCTGATTGGTTGCAAGTGGTTTATTTTTAAATTATTTAATTTTCTTATTGGCTAAGAGATACTTTCATGTGAATTATAATTGGTCACAACATAGTTTCAACCGGCATGTCCTGTTCTCTATTTATGGCGTCCGGTGAAAACAAAATGGAGTCTGAAGTTTGTTAACTGCGATTGGTGAAATTATGTGATACGAAAATGAAACCGTTTTTACAGTAGTTATTTCAGTGTGGTGAAAATTAATTAACACGACGATCCATGTGGACTCTTGTTTTGTATCAGGTAAATTAAATGGTTAGCTAGTCATATCTTGGGTATTACTGCAACCTAATTCTATTCTATTTTTATTCTATTCAAATTCGACTGGACGAATTGCCTAGCTAGCTCATTTATACAAGTTTCCATGGGACCAGAAGGATAAACTTACCTAGTTTAAAGGACAGAACTTTGCATTAAATTATCTTTACAAACTATGGATAAGAACACAAACGTGATATAGGTTCAAGCAAACTTCGTGCATTTGAGTGATGGGAGATGGTTAAATCACCTTCTAACGTAATTCATATATTTGCGGTGTGCCTACGAGCACATGGCAGATTTGCCTAATTATTTAACGATAAGTCACATTCGGAACCGAACTTGCAAATTAATCTAAGTAGAGAAACTACTGGGACTAACGTTACCTAACTTCTGTGTAAATACAACATTATGTTATTACGGCAAGAAAAGGGTGCAAAGCACAATTAAGTTTAACTATAAAAAGTATTGTGCGGCCTGACGTGTTGTTGACAACTTGAAACAGAAAAACACCTGTTCACCAAAAACTTCAAACGACCAGCTTTGAGGGATGCGTTTTTCTAAATTTGGTACAACTGCACACATTTTGTCTTTGCACATCAGTCTCTAATGCACTCTTGCTTTTAAATTGTTTATGGCAGCATTGAAAAGCATGTTTATGAGAAACAAACTGAGCAGGGTAGAAACCAGCCAATAACATTGTGGGGTCTATTATATAAGTAACCATATAAAGGGATAATTGCAAGTATAGGTTATTTAAAACCTTTCTAAATAAATAATAAAAAATGACTGAATATACTTATTAAACAATGTATAGGTCAAAACAAAAACAAAATATTCTTTTAAATAGTTTAGTCAGCCTTGAGTAGATAAAGCACATCTGAACACTTTCCCCACTGCTTCCATGTTCTGATAAAAGTAAGATACAGCACGATGCGTGTGGTTTAAATCAGAGCCCCATAACAACCAGTTGCCTCAATTGGTGAGGGCTGGTGACGCAACTTTAAAATTCAAACCCTCCTGCTCAGGTTCTCAGTGCATATTGTTAGGCGAAGACACAGCTCTTCCTGTCTTGCAACTGTTTCCGCTTTTGGCGCTCCGCCACCCAGCCTGCGCTGCATGCACAAAGCCCAGACATCTCAGTCTCTTCCCTCTGGAGCCTTTCGTTTGGTTTACAGAAACGTTCCTTACAATGTCATTCTTTAGGAGGGGCCAGTATCTGGGGTTACACTTTTCTTGTGTTAATTGCATATAAGCCATGTACAGCATCGTTGAGCTTTTCATTTAACAGGTTGAAAAAATAAACTCGACAACAGACCCTGCAGCTTTCCGAAAGCAGCAGCTAGGCAAGATCCTTCCATTTTGCTGGCATAGCGGATGTGCTTAGGAACCAATTAATAGCATGTTCCAGGAAATCAAAGCGTTCAGCTTTTTTTTTTAGTTTGCCCTGCCTCTTTACTTCCTGTTCTTCTTGCATGAACAGCAGCAGCAGCTAAACACTGCAAACGTGACAAACGCAATCTGGAGTGCCGTTGGTCTCAAGCATTGGTCCAAATTGTTCCTCTGGCAAAATCCGATTTTCTTCAACTGTGTATTAGTGTATAAATTGTACATTTAAATACAATGGAAGGAGTAAGAGGACATGCACTGAAAACCATTATAACGAGAAAAAAACACCTTGAGGAACAATCCTGTTATGAGCCATTTGTAATCAGACTAAGCTTTATTTGCTGAATTTATTGATCCGATTTACTTCACAGGGACACAAAAGTCTGGAATACCAACTTTATGTCTGTGTAGTGAAGCGCTGTATTACTTTGAGAGCTAGAGGTTAGAGTTCAAATGAACCAATGAGCAAGGGAGATTACATTCACGCTTAAAAGGAAGGGTAGTGTGCGTTTGTTCTCATTACAGTAACAGACAATCTTCACCATATACAGTAAAGTAGAAATTCTTTAGATTGCCATTCTCAAGTTTAGTCATCAGCTTTAGCAATGATTATGGCAAGGATACTGGATCTGAACACATGCACCCGAACACAGCACATGCTAAATAAACAGGACTTTTTCTTAATGTATTGCAATTTTATTTCATTCGCTCAAACAAAACAATGTTAGCATGTAAGAAAATTTTAAGTGTAACATGAGTATGGTATGATACAGCATGAATGACAAGAATAAAAAGATAAGGAGACTGATTAATAATGAATAACAGAAACATTCAGTTGAATTTCTCCAGCTTAAGAAGTCCACCAGAATAAGCCCCTTCAGAAGGTCTTACAGTCCAGACATGGGGATATGAGTTCACAGCCAGCATTTTGATTTCAACATTCAACTGATTTCATTGAAGAGAAGTTCAAATTTCCCAAAAACCCATAACCTAACACTGAAACATCAATACAAATGGCATGATGAAAAAAAAAAAAGTGTAATCTTTTCTAAACAAACCTCAAATCCCTTTGAAATAACTATAGTAAAATGCAAAAAAGACAATCATATGAGGTTATGACTGCTTCTAGAGTTATTACTAGTCATTTTAATCATTGACAATAAATGCAACTTCAGAACAAGGCACAAACCATGAAGATCACAAACAGATTTATCCATGATGCGTATAGATGCGTTTTACCTTGATCAAAACATTTCACTTCCCAAATCACAGAACTCGATACATTTTCCTTCTTTCTCCCGACAATGATTGAACAAAGAAAGCTCCGCAGAAAATGGCATTGCTTGGGGTGAAACTGTTGCTGAAAACTTTGGTGAGATTGCCACACTGTTCGGCAATGGCTGTATCTTTCAAGCAGTACCTTAATATGAATTTAAATGGGTTTTTCTATTAAAGTGCAATTGATGCTGTAAACACTCATTGTACAAACTTTCAGATGCTTCGACCCAGCGATACGGTGGTTAAATAAGGAAACAAATGGATGTGAAGATGTGAGAAACTCTGTCCCCAGCACAATACTTAACTTGTGAAAAATATTCGGTTTTGTTTAGCATAACATGAGATGGGGTTGAGGGGAGACGAACGGTCCCCAGATAATAGTTATCCCAATGCAATATAAGCCTAGACATATGGTACAAGTACCTTTAGACCTGTTTTTGTAGGTAAGTTACATGTCACATGTCTTTGACAACTCTGCAGATCGTAGGAATACAAATACTTTGTTACTCAGAATACTACTTTTCTAAAAGAAAAGGCAGTGTTCCTTAAAATTGAGTATGCGGAATTAGTTTTCAAACCAATATTTTCCTTCTCTGTTGATAATTTCTTTAAAAACACTTTTATTATGACAGCAGAATTTAAAAAAGCAACCCATAACAGGTAACCGCCATTGGCACAACCAAGTCCACACAGTATTTCTTTCGCTTTCATGGGCTATTATGAAAAGGGGCGTTTCTTAGAGATGAATTCCCCTGCCATCTTGGAAGCGACTTCCCGCAGTCAGGAAACACCACAGACTTGAATACAGCAGTTATGGTGGCCAAGGTGTTACAGCACTCTGGAGTCCAAGACCAAACAAATGCAGTCTCTACATAGGATTACACCCCAGTGAATAAGTGCACCCCAGTAAATTATGGCTATAAACACAGAAGATATCTTCCCCTCTACATACGTCTGCCTTTGCTCTCAGAGTGAATGCAACTGACTGAGTCCGTTGAGTGGATGATGGAATTGAACCATTGTTGGCTCAAGTGTGGAAAATAAGCCATGAGATGCAGATGTAACACTTATTGCTTGTAAATGGACAGTAAAGATATGTAAATTCTGTAGCAGACATCTGGCCATCACCTTAAAAAAAAAAAAAATCTGACATGCACTTATTTGATGGAAATAAAGAGGATCTTCAAACCAAACAAACTTAAATGGAACAATGGTTCCAAAAGGCTCTGTCTACAGAAGCGTCCAGCTGATGATGTGTGGCGGGCCAACGTTTTCAACAAAGGAGGATCATTTGGTAAAGAGCTACAATGATGTGCTGTAGGAAGGCATTTAGACCCTTGTGTCTGTCCCTCCAATCTGCAATTCACAAGCTCAGTAGAGCTGGGGCTCCAAGAACTCGTTTCCGGGTACAACCAAACAAAGAAAACATGGACCTACTTTTCTTTTGAATGTTCAGCCAAGAAGACCAAGCAGTTGGCCATCCCATAATGATTTCGTAATGATCTACCTGATATGGCCATGGTTTATGTTGGACTAGACATGAAGAAACAACTTGCAGATATCTTTTTTCTTTTTTTTTTCTTTTTTTAAATGTACATATTCAGGTAAAAGGGTATTTCTAGGAAGACAAGCTTTACAGAGTCCTGCAGCAGTAGACCATGCCCAGTCCATTTGCCCTTCATTCAGATAGAAAGCCCTCCTCCACAGCCCACGCCAACGAGCCATACTCCTCTTCAACCTTTGCGTTCCCCCCCTCATCCGCGCCAACTCCCTAAACGTGCCTTTCGCCGTGAATTCAGAAGTATATGTGCCAAACGTCCAGATTCGTAGAATGAATATTGTCTGCGTGATCACACTTGTGACGATTAATACAGTATATATGTTACGTTATTTTCGTTATTTTTCCCTTCTTTTTTTGCGCCTCTAGTCAACAAAGAAAGTCATCTTTGCATAATTGCAGTCACTTCTCTTTAAGACCGTGTCCTGCACTGTGGGAGAGTCCTCTGGGATAGCAGAGCAAAACGGGCTTCTTAAGGAGAGAAACCACCTGCACTTTGATGCTACACGCCTCTCGCTCCCCAGACTCAAGCCGCGTGTTCTGAAGCTTCCTGTTCACCAACTTAACGGATCTTCTTTATTAATAGGATTATCGTCATCGCCACCAACTTTCTATTTTTTTTTTCCTTATTCATTTCTTTGAAATATTGTCGTAACTGAAGTTGACCTCGAGTGTCAGGGGGTCAAGGGTCGATGTAGAGGTAACATCCTCCTACGCAGTGTTTGACTTGCCAAGTTCCTCCCTGATCGCTGTGAAGAGAGAAACGAAAGATCAAAGGGGAGACAAACTCTTTACCCTTCGTCAACACACCCTGCACTGCATTCATACTACCTATACAAAACACTAATGTCCATAACAAAGGTCATTCTGACCTGACCAGGCTTCTTAGTCCGGGGACTATAGGAACACTACCTGTTACAGGATCATTTTTACTATGTGAAAACCACCAAGGTCTCTACAGCGTGACCACGCTTCCTGTGCAGTAAGTGTCATAAGCCAGAAAAGTTTAAGAGCTTGATGAAGGGTATATCTTATGCCTTACTTACACATTAACAACCTGGAATTAGAATATAAATACATTCACACATGAACGATTGCATTACCCTTACCATCAATTAGTTCCTCTTTCAGCTTTGTCAGTTCCTTTCTCATTTCATCTAAAATATCCTGCAACCCAAAATTGAATGCATAAACAAAACTTCATCTGAACAAAAGCATGAGCAGACCCCAGTATTAAGATAATTTTGTAATCGTTTCAATTTGTCAGCTTGAAATTAAAAAGGTACAAACCCGCTCTTACAAAAAATGCACATCAACGGTATTTTCAAAAGTCGATTTCCAACAGCTGAGAGCCGTGTTACCTGGGGCTCAATTTTGCTATGATCTAAAATCCACTACAACCTTACCTTTTCAAGCACTGCCCTTCACCAATACCATCCTTTTAGGACATATATATTTTATTCTTCTCAACTTTAGCTTTCCTTTACTAGCCTATATGACCTCTGGTGCAGTTTCAATGTCTTGAACAGCTGTAATTACACTAAGAAATGAGTGGTATGACGTAGGTGTGGACCCAGATTATGTCTAAATAATGTCAAGGTAAAAGTAATTCCATGAAGTGCTATTAAGTTATGAATAGCTCAACATAATATAGGGGGGGAGCACAGAAATAAAATGGAGGCTTTAACTCAACAGAAGGAATTGGAGAAGCTTTACTGAGGACCAGGTTCTCGGCAGGCACATGGGTAAAGACCTGTTTTACACACCGACTGCTGTCCACAGATAGTGAAGGCATACACAGACTCTTCGCTTATCTAGGGCCGTACAGCAGCCTTGGCAGTCCCATTCACAGGAGGAGATGGGAGGGACTGCCCCTGCACAGACCTCTACTATTGGCCACACCCTTGCCAGCCACTGTGTCAATCATTATTTTGGAAATTCACCGCCATCCGTCATGAGTCTTTTATGGCCCTTTACAGATCAGTAGGCGGGTGACCACTCCCCTGCCCAAAGTCCTATGCCCAACATCTCCTGAACTCACTTACCTGCTTCAATCGATCGTAGTCCAGACCCTCCGTTGGCACCCCGTTGGCACTTAGGGACCCAGTCGGCGTGGGCGTAGACTTTGGTCTAAGGAACAGCGGGGGGGGGGGGGGGGCGGGGACCGGGAAACAAAAAAAACGCCAAAAAACCGCCCACGGAACGCGGGAAGAGTAT
>JAOYSI010055081.1:0-24934 GCA_025775065.1 Hiodon alosoides
AGCTTCGCCATCTCTGCTGAACAGGAGCGAGTCTTGGAGACCAGCGTCCCATCTCTGCTGAATATGAGAGTCTCAGAGACCAGCGTCCCATCTCTGCTGAATATGAGAGTCTCAGAGACCAGCGTCGCCATCTATGCTGAATATGAGAGTCTCAGAGACCAGCGTCCCATCTCTGCTGAAGTTCGTTCTCCTGCTTCACAGACTGACAGAAGCGGAGGCGTCATGTCTAAGCACAGCCCATCCCCCACTTACTGTTCTTCCATCACTATTCCTGCATTCATTCCCCTGACCTATACCAGGCATTGAGCTTGTCCAGTTCCATTTCAATACCCCTCTTCCTTACACCTTCCTGCCCTCTCACTTTCAACCTCCAGTCGTCACGGAAACAGGCACCAAGTACAAATGCAAAATCCCCAGCTACGTGCAAATTTAGATCTTTACAGTTTTTTAAACAGTGCATAAAGAGCTGGAAAAAAACAAAACTAATGAACGGCCTCGCTAACTTTACAGTGATTCCCAGAGAGGAAGAAAGACCCTTTCCTCTGACTATGTACCATGTTCTCTGGCGGTACTTCTGGAAGAGAAAAACAAACCCACAAGCGCAGAGCAATTAGCATTTTGATCCAAATCGGAGCAGCAGCATGTGAAGACGCCCATCAATAATGCAGGCCGGTGGGAGACCCTGGCTGCTAGGCTACCAGCCCCCTTTCAACGTGTCTGTGTCCTTGGGCTACCAGGGCTGGGGATCGGCATGGGACCCGAAGCCTGGCCTGGCCTGGCCCGATCTGGTCTAATGGCAGCTGCTGCGCCTTTGAGAGCACACTCAGAAAAAGCAGTATCAGTAATAACGGCCTTCGGAATAGTCCGTCACCATGGCAGGAGACAAAATGGAGACCGCGAAGCCGGGGCACTCAAAGGCAGTGCTGACGGTGCAGCTTTGTTCTGCCATTAATTCATTGAAATACGCAGCGCAGCGACTTTGCATTTAGCCCGTTAATTACCCAGAAAAGGGATTGTGTGGCAGCTCAGAGTAGGAGCGGATCACCCGGAAATGTGTTCGGAGCTCCGCACACGGTGCGGTTGTGAACGGTGTGGACCGCGTGTGTTCTCAGAGGTCCGCGTGCAGTGCAGTCGTGAACGGTGTGGACCGCGTGTGTTCTCAGAGGTCCGCGCGCAGTGCGGTCGTGAACGGTGCGGTCGTGAACGGTGCGGTCCGTGTGCGCCGAGAGCTCCGCGCGGTGCAGTTGTGAATGAGGAGGCGCGCTCCCTGAAAGCGCCGTGGCGGGCAGGTTAATCACGGTGACTGTTCTCCCAGCAGGTAACAAGCTGCACCCCCCCCCCCCTCCCCCTCTGATATGGGCACAGCTTCGCTCCTTGTACCTCACCGAATCCAGACAAAAAAAAAAAAAAACCTGGACCAACCCGAACCACACAAGAGGGAGAGAGACAAAAAAGCGCACCTCCTGGTATCCCTCCATCTTCCTTTGAGAAATCCAATTCGACCACGCTCTGTTCTTTGTTCATTGAATTACCAGAGGCCCAATAAAGAAGACGAGCGCAGACCTGCAGGAATCCAGCCCGGCGATTGGAATCTACTGGGAGGAGCAGCACCCCAATTGGTTTTCTATTCTTATTGATTCTGCGCCAGTAAACACTGAGGGGCCACAAACGCTCAGGGGAAACCACAGAGCCTCCATGGGCGGGGGGAACTGGAAGGGCTGAATGCGCATCGGAAAGATTGTAGAATCAGCAACATAGGACTTTCCAATGGCCATTAATTCATACGCTAATAGCATTCATCACTAACAAACATTTATCTTGCATCTCCAGTAAGTTCCTATTTTCATATTTTAAAATTTCACACATTTAACAAAAAAAAAGAAAGAAATGCACGCATGAATCTACCGATGCTGTCTATCATTTGCAATCAACGTGTAAACGGTACTGTTGACCGCGCATGGACGTTAAGCATTCGTGTCTATACAGAAGAGTTGTGCAGTGTCCCGCTGTGGGCAGACAAACAGCCAGGAGGAAGGGGGGAAAGGAAAGAGAGGGGATATCTGTCAGTCCAGACGGTCGTCCGGCATGGTGGGAGGGGTCTCTCGGCTTCCCATCGCTCGGCCCCTCCCCGTGGCTCCTCCCCTCCCCTCCCACACGCAAATCGTGACCAGAACTACACCGCCCACCCCCACATTCACCGACACCCCACAGCCGTTCCGTGCCGCACACAACCGCCCAAAACATGGAAACCAGGGCGGTGGAGCAGTCAGGGGCAACAGTGAAATAGACTCAGAGAACATGGGTTCCTCTCTCTGCTCTATTTATCTATCGCATAATCCCCTGGCAAATTTAATTTCATCGCGGCTAATTTAATATTCTCAGAGAGCGCAGAGGAGGGGTGGCGGCCTCGCGTTCCACACGGGGGCCAGCTGTTCTTCCGTTCCCCCAGCCTAAGCTGAGCAGCGTATGTCGTTTCAGTCAAAACAAAACAGGGTTATGAAAGGATTTAACATGGTATCACGCACTAAAGCCGCTGGAACGGAATTCAACCAATTCGCCTGATGTTAACGCCCGAGAAGTTTTTTTTCCTAGGGTCTTCTCAACGCCCAGAGAGGTCCCGTAAATACAGCTTTATCGGCTGCAAAGGGCAGACCCCGCTGTATAGAGGCACAGCAAATGTCCGCGGTTCATTTTCCCCGTGCACAGTTAAATTGGTGTATCGGTTTCATTTAATGTTTACATTTTAGTCATTTAGAAGACACTCTTATCCACAGCGACATACAAAAGTGCTGCAGTTTAGGGCTTAAAGTGCAACAAGAAACTGAGCTACCCTGAAAAGGTAAAAAGTCTAATGCTGTTAAGGAGATCATCATAGTCTAAGCATAAACAAAAACATGCTAAATTTAAAGATACACGACAAGAGCAACCTGAACCGTAGTCACGCAATAATGTTACTGCCCAATGATGGTGCGGGGGGTGGGTTTGTACAGCATATCGCGATCAGGCCTTCGCAACCTTACTGGGGTCTTTATCGGGGGGAGGGGTTCGGTCCCCACCCCAGTCCGCACCAAGAAGCGCACGCAAAACCACGCCATGGCCCGAGCCCCCGAGGCCCCAATACCCCCGAGACCCCAGGCCCCCGAGACCCCCGAGACCCCAGGCCCCCGAGGGCACTTGTCCTATATTCACAAGCATATCGGGAATAGGAGCCAGGCCTTGCCTTTGAAGTGCCGAGACATCCGCGGCGGGGCTAAAGCGTAACGATATCAGATGGCAGGCTGGAGAGACGGGACGGTAATAACCCGGCTAATTGCCTCGCCGCGACACCCGCACACTTCCCCCGTCAGACAGACCAGCCACTTGAAGAAATAAAGCTTCAGTGAATACAGTCCAAGTAATTATAGGACTGCGGCCTCATTACCTCTCCCCATTATGCGGAGCGGCAGTTTGGTGTACTGGTGGTGTACTAGTTAAAATCGGTTACTAGCAAATAGATACAAGCTAAAAAATTTGAGTTACGGGTTCCAATGCTCAGAGGGGCACTGACCGAGGTACAATGTCGTAACTCTTGATCAAGGTAGTAATCCTATCCCAGTTTACACCAGCTCCAAATTTAGAGGTACTTAACCCGTATAGCATTTTTTATTGTTCGCCACAGTAAATTAGTAGCTCTCATAAAACCATCACTAATGAACCTAACCAAATGATATGAATAACAAAATCTCCACAACGGGGGGTGCCTTTGAGGTTGTTTTTTTCCCCTTACCCTACAGATTTCCATTTTTCCCCCTCACTCCCCATATTAAAAGTTCATTCAAGGCCTGTGGCAAAAAAACCAACATTCAGGTCCATGTTATTACAGTCTGAAACAGTGCTGAATCCCTGCACGTGTCTACCTAATCACAGGCATCTCATAATCTAAATTTAAGGTAAAAAATAAAATAAAAACCAAGGGTAAGCCATCGGTCTCTTGCCAGAGGCAACAATAACAATTCACAGAAACAAAATGGACGGCAGTGAGCTAGCTACATGGCAATTCCTGTTATGTGGGAAGAAGCTGCGTTTTGACACATCGGTATTGCCAGCTGGATGTGCGCCGCAGCTCGACCGGGGCTTATTCCCGCGAAGGCACGCGGGCTGACGCCCCTTTTTTGCACAGTCCGGCCCTGTATATTAATTATAGCCGGAGCCCTTATCGCGGCATTGCGCGGCCGCGGCTGGACGCTGCAGCGGCGGACCTGCACTGAGAGAGGCGGCTGGATCGCTGTGGTTCCCTCTATATTTAGCCGCGGTTTATTCTAGGGCCCGAGCGGGGGCAAGGGGGTGAGGGTCCGCTCTGTCCCGGGCAAGGGAGTTTCCTTACCTTCTATGGACGGGGCCTGATCTTGCGCCGCGTACAGCATCTCCTTGAATGCCTGTGCAGGGGAAACGAAAATAAAGGGTTTGTTTTACATTTCAAAAGGTCTTCGGCCTGCCCTGTAACAACACAATCAAGGAGGTGCAATTCGTTTTGACATGCACGGTATATACACACACAAACACAAACGAAAACAACATACCCTGACCCACAATGCATTGAATCTCGAAATACCCTGATATTTGATATAGAAACGTATTCCTAATAGAAACAATCCGACCAGACCAAACAATCCGATATGGTGTGTCCCGTTCTTTTTCTCTGTAACGTAGGGCACAGTCACAGACACCTCGACGTCAGTGTCCCCTTTACAAAAGGGACGGAAACCTCACTAAATCCAAAAGGAACGGCCACAGTTCTTGAATAATTCATTTTTTAATCAAAACGTATGAGTGAAAAGAACAAGCAGCCGCACAAATTCAGCTACTGGCTGTCAGGCAGTGAGACAAAGTGGAGCGAATCTGGGCTCTCGGCATCCTGGGAAAGAGAAACATACAGAGCAGGGCAGCACGTCTACGACGTTATAATTGGCCCTCGTAAATGGGAAGATAATGGACCTTCGTTAGGATGAAATCAGATCTGCAGACCACACACACGAAATGCAGATAGACAGGATCCTATGTAACGAAATCTCTGCTTCCCCCACAACGAAAATCATTTTTATGACCTAGCTGAAAATAGAAGCTAATGCAAAATTATTAAAAAATGATATATGTGTGTACAACACGCACACTCACACGCACACACGCACACTTAATGAATATAAATGCCTACACTGATTGCAGAGCATGATTCAACTGAAGGGCTTTCACATTGGAAGGAAGAGGAAGTAGTCATCTATTCCCGATTAAACGTTATAATTAAACGTTTGTTTCACATCATAGCAACGCTCAAGTCTCTGTTCGGAGTGACCATCGGTCGTGGCCCTAATTATTATTTCAGGCAGATCGGGCTACTGTCCGTCTCCTGAGAATACTACTGGGATGGCGGTATCGCCATGGTAATTGTGCGCGGCAATGCCCGGAGGCAGTCAGTTGTTCATCCAGCAGCGTGTACCTTTAAATTGTCACACCGAATAAAATGTGAAAAAAAACCACCCGCGTTACCACTCCAGGCCCCAGCCGTAACAGGGGGGCAGCAGCCACGGTAGGGTACCGCGCGGGGAACCTGTAACGTTATGTCTAGAGAAGCTGGTCCGAATCCTTCGCTCGGTGGACTCCTCCCCGCTTTGGTCCTTGGCATGCTGAGCTGATCTCTGCACGGAGGGAACTGAAGGGAGCAGATGCCATCCCAGCAGGAGAGAGGAGAGAGAGGGAGGTGTGTGACAACTATCATTGTCTCCGGGGTCTGGACATCTATATACAGGGTTTTTATCCCCCCCCCATTTTAAACACACAGAGAACACCACTGACCTGTCGCATTGCGTAAAAAAACCCCCCAAAAAAACGTTTGTGGGAATTCATAATAAGAAAGAATTGTACTCTCTACACAGTGATGTAATATTTCCATAGCTTAAATGACAGGGATATTATAGGAAAGGGTAACAGTCCCTTAAAATTGCTTGAATATACTTGGTGTTGGGTTTTTTTTTAAAACCCTATTAGCTCTGAAATCCAACAGAAGATATTTCCTGGAATAATAAGCGGGGGATGGGAGGAGAGGGTTTCCATGCATAAATAATCCAATGGCCATTTCGAGAATACCAAGGCAATGATTAATGAAATGTTTACCGTTTGGGTCCTAAGTTAGATATCGTACCTAGAAACAGGCACAACCCCTCCTGCAGGTAACGGACCCCCCCACTGACACATCGATTCACACACTTCCGTAAGACCCAAAGGGAGAATTGCCCTACGTTCAGGCCATCGCCATTTTCACTCAGGAGTGATCGGGCTTTAATGGCAGCAGCGTCACCCTGCCACAGTGGTAAGGAAACAAACCACTAACTCCTTTAAGCCATCTGCTGAGAGGACCCTCCTGCGACCAAAAAACATGTAACAGCTCAACAACGATAATGTGTGATGCGGCAGTCCTAATCCACTCGTCTGTTCTAGCAAATGTAAATAGTCAGAGCCCATCTCTCTCTCGCTCTGTCTATCTGTCTCTCTCTCTCACTCTCTCTCTCTCTCTCTCCCTCTCTCTCTCTCTCGGTTGTGTGTCTGTCTGCCTGTCTGTCTGTCTCTTTTACCATCTTCAACCCAGATAAATTAGAGAAGACACTTTAGAGAAGAAATCAGAGGATCTCCACCCCCCGACTACTTCCACGGAGTGCTGAACAGAACTTGAACTTGCTTTCTACACCATTACATTTCTCTTTCGTCTCCAAACCCTGTTTATTTCGATGTTTCCCTGGGTTGTCATCCAGACCCAAAGGACATTTCAGCGTATTAACTGATAGTGGAAATAGGAGTGTTTTAGTTGGGATGGCAGTGATTCTGATCAATTAGGCAAAATCAATCAGCTAAAAATGTAATTTTCTTGCTAAATCACTAACTGAGCAGCTCCATGCAAAAAAACCCCCACAAAACTACTTGACAGATAAACGACCAAATTTAACATTAAGCATTGCATATTTTCAACCCAGTGCCACATACAATAAGAAACGCATGTGTGTCAGCCCCACGCTTCCTTAACCAGGAGACAAGAACCAGAGTCTGCCTCAGAAGGTCCAGAACAAGTCCACTGTTTTTATTTAGACTGCTACATAAATACTGAAGCAAGCAGGGCTGGTTTTGCGCCTTGCTTAGGAAGAACCCTGGCTGTGCCCCTTCTAGTCCCAGGTCCAGTTCCTCAGATCCTGTGCAACCATGAGTTTCTTGGACAGCTTTACCAATAGGAATCATCATTAAATGTATGAGTGCCACTCAATCTGTTTATCTGGATGCTGGTATACAGTGGGTCTGTCAATCCGTTTTTATTGACACTGAAATACAGTTGCCACTGAATGTTATCAGCGCTGTATGGCTCTAGAGATAAAGCTGAAGGGTCAATGGAAACTGGCAATTAAAATGCATGTAAGCACATTCAATTGAACAGTCAACTTAAGACACAGAAACTAACACAAGTGATAAGGGTGCACAGATAACAGAAAAAAATGTTTTACACTGTTGGCCACACTGATGTTGGCCCCTTGAATCCCTCCTCAGACAGATACTTACTTACTGTCCACATTCTCTAGTCCCTAACCAGATAAAGATGTCACAACAATTATTTTGTCACACAAAATATTCAAATAGTCAAATATTGCCCATTGTACAGGGGACCTGTTGATTAAAATAAGTAAACTAGTCTGGGTTTGGGATTTTGATTTTGGAACAAGCATAGAGTTCATTCTTTGCAGGATTGGTGCACGTTATTTCTACACCTAACAGGTAAAAATCAATGCAAAAAATGTGGGATTAAATTAAATTTCATCCCCCAGCAAACCTGCAAACAGTGCAATGTTTACACAATGCATTTGCATAAGAAAGAGAAACGCAAAGCACGGACCACTGGGGCAACATTCAGTACACAAAAAACCGATACAAAAGAACCGCAACACGACACAGCAGCCGTCACCGCTACGTCCCGGGACCAAAAAGCCAAGAGGTGCTGGAGAGGACGTGGCCCGCCGGACTTGGCTATCCCAGTGCTATCCAAGGAACATCTTCAAGCCCTTACAGCTTTTGTATCAACGACCAAAGAAAAACCTGATGCCTAGTATCGTTGTCACTATTAACTAAACGGATGCATGTCCTTCAGGGTTGGCAACATCCTGCAAACCTAATTTGCCGCTATTTTCTTGGGTAAATCACTCGCATTGCTCGCAATCAAACGGTAGCGCTTACAATAATATGAACCTTTAGAGGGCAGGGGATCAAAAGGCTAGTCGTTAGATGTCCGCATCGATTGCTTTTATCGGATCTAGATAGGCCACCCCGCTCCATACCACTTCTTGTCAACTCCTCAAACATTCCTTGTGGGCTGAGGCCATTCAAAAAACAACCGCGTAACGTATTTGGTTAAGTCTGCAGTACTAATACGACTGCTTGAACTTTAACTGGAAGAACAAGAACATAACATGTTTAGCACTGGCACGGAACATCCCATCTGAGCTGTGTAGCCTCCAGTATGGGGGGAAAAAAAATCCGGGGGGCTCAAAGGCCAGTAGGATTGGACGAAAGTCTGACTTTCTCACCCGACCCTCACTTGGGACAAGCTGCATGGGTACAATTGCCGATTCCAAATAGGGGAGAATAAGGGGAAAAGAATTAGCAATTAAAAAATGTTTCCATTTGAAAATCCATTGAACGCAACAGCCACCGACGTTAATGATATTCTTCTGACAGAAAGGCCCACCCTTTGTAACTCACGTTTGACTACATGATGGCACCCCTACAAAACATCGGCCTATTGGATTCTTTCATTCGTAATTTATTAATGTACACTTTTCAAACAGAAATCTGTTCTGCAACAGTAGAGCCATGGCTGTCTTCAGTATGTGGGAATTATTTATAGGTCATTTTATGAGGGGAAATTGTGATGTGAGATAGATAGGTGGTCTTATGCTAGAGCGTGCCTTGTCCTTGTCACGTTTTTGGGGGGGAACAAGATAGTTTGTCTAGTTTGTTTTTTTAGCCTTTTAAAATTGTATTCAGCACATGGGCTTGCTATGACATTGAAATGCCTTCTCTCTCATTCAGTCACTAGCTGCAAGGAAATATTGCTATGTCGATGATTACAGTTAGAAAAACCGCAATGAAATCAGACACACCAGGCTTTTCCGGTTGGACATTTACCTACAATTACCCTATAATTTCAACAGCAACGGTCTGTTCCAGAAAATAATGCAACATCAAAAAAAGATAAGAAACTAAAAATAAATGAATAAATAAATAAAAAAAATAACTATGCCCCAATTGACATGAAAGATACCTCAGTGCTCGCCGTGTAATTGGAGGCAGACTGGGATACTGCTGAAAACCTCATTGCAGTCTTTACAGCGCTTTCAAATTAACCAATTCTACGCTGTTCAAGAAAATTGCTGTCAGTTACACTTCAATGCATGTTCGTCAAATAGAGTACAATCATGTTTCCATTGTTTAGGTTGGGGTTATTACAATGCAAATGTGGTTATATATAAGCAACAAGTCAATTCATCTCATTGCCTCACCAGGACTTCTAATTGAAAGAACAAATATTTTAAATCAGTAGTAATAAAACATTAATTACAAACCTAATTCTAAAACTCACAAGTGCTTCCTTCTAAACTAGGCTTTCAATACAGGCTGTATACTAAAGAGTCAATTATTTCAGAGCATGATTTGCATTAAGAAATACCACACATGTGGTACTGAAGGGAAACAGAACTGGTTCCAGGGGCTTAATTTACTGAAATTTCACTAGGTCACAGAAAAGGACATATTCCCCATATTAAATCACAATGGAGCGTGTTTTTGTGTTCTGATCACATTGTGGATTAGCGTTAGTATTGCAACAGATGTTATTCTATGTTAATAATGTCTTATTTAACATTCAGGGCAGCGATTGACAGCACTTTTCATTTCCTCGAAAATAAGCAGAAAGAAGCAGGAATCTAGACATGCAAATATAAAATCACCAAAGGTGAAATATATATATATTTAAATGATTTAATATTCTGCTCTGCAAACTGTGGACATTGTCAGTGATGACAAGGATTACATTGATATTATGTTCTCATTACACCCTCACATTCCCTAGATCAAGATACATATTTAAATGAAGGTTCCATTGAATGAATTAGCAAATTAAATGCTCATCTCACTCCCAGTTGCACTTCACATAAAACACAACAATAAAAAGCTACAATGGTCCCTTGATGTTTTCAAAGCGCGTGAGAGAGAGAGAGGGAGAGAAATACAAGGTAAATGGGAGAAGTTAAATGTTCCGCCTGAAATGCGTCTAACCCTTTGTCTGAAACTGGGTGGACAAAATGGAATAGAGAGGCCATGTCTGAGCATAGCAGTCCATCTGCAATCCAACCGAACTGATGAGGGGCAGGGTTCTGAACAAAGAAACAATGCACGGCCATAACGCCATCCAGTCGAAGGGTTCCCCTTACATTGCATGGGCCAAATCGGAATAAAGAGCAAATGAGCGGCTTTACATCGGAAAGGCTGGCCCAGAAATCCTAGGAAAATCTAACTTGACTCAAAAGAATTTACTATCGGCAGATCTTAAACACATGGGCTCATTTATACATAAACCAATGGTCCACACTGACACTACCTGATATATGGTTTTGTTAGACAAACACAACTTGGAGTATGTGTGTTAATTGATGCACAATACTTCATTTCTTGAAAAGGTTGGTAATATAGTGCTAATCCTTTAAAATGGACGAGATGATTGTAACGTTATTTTCTGCAAGAGTGTGCATTGGGGGGTTGGGTTGATCGGTCTTTGGTGGGGGGTGTTCCACCGATATTAAATTTATAAAGGTTTCCTGTTAACATACAAAAATCAGTTTTTTTCTGTACCTGCTTGGCCCACAATAAAAAATTTTTTTTAAATAAAAATATTATCAATAATTAAGATAGATAGATTTTTTAAAAATTGAAAGCTTTCTTTCTTACGCCCTCAAAATTCAGTATGGGTTCTTCCAAAGGGAAATATAATTATGTTTTGTTAATTTTACGGTAAAAATTAAAACAAAGGTCAGACGCAGTTGTTACCAAACAACAGATGATAACATTTCATTTATTATAAATTAAAACATTTTTAATTTTGTAAAGATAAATATCAAATTGTTCTTTCTTTGTCATTTCAGAAGTACTGAATCTGGGATAAACAATATTTCAAGAACTACTAAGAAAAATAAAACAGTAGAGGGTATTTGTCCACAAAGAGTTTTATTTAATGATAAAGTTCTAAAAACGGTTGGTAAGTCATTGTGAGATGCATTAATTATGGAGAAAAAACTACATTTTACACAAAACAACTTGTCGGAACGGCGGAATAAAGGTAAAAATTACGACCGCATCTGACCCACCCTCTGTTAACGCTGAGGCAGACAAAAGCTCCCCCCCGTTACATGTAATCTTAAATGGCTGAAAAATATTTGGTACACAAGCGTTATAATTTCTTGCCAACCAGCTGCCTGTTTTTAAACACTATTTTTGATTATTTCAATAAAGTGCACGACTTTATTTTAATTGTATGAGTATGCTTTCTGAAACCATCTCCGGAGTAGACGCACGGACATTGTAGATAATTGTAGCCAATGTGCGCGAAAATAGACAGCTCTTGGCTTGGAGTTTAGTATAATTAGTTTGTATTACATTTTATTTTTCAAATGATGATTTGACAATTGAAAATGGAAAACGTAAATGAACAAAAAAAGAAATCCAGCCGAGTACGGGTGGTCCAGAGCGCTGGCGTCTACGGTGCAGTTTCGGAATTATTTCCTTATGAATGTAAACCAAACTAACCAAGTTCCGTAGTTAGCTGGTTACATCGGCTAACCCGGTAAACTCTGAAAGCCAGTTTCCATCACCTGAATTAAGACATGTGGTAGCCAGTCTGGTACTCGACATAGAAACTTAAAAAGTTGCGACACACAGACAGTAAGTTAGTATTCTATGCGTCTTTGAAAAACACCAGATTTTCTCGTAACTATCTATAAACAAAAAAAATATCACCGGGTCTTTGCAGCATCAACTCACACCTGCTGGTTAGCTAGAAAGCCAGCTAATGTCAAGATATCGATTTTAATCAAACCGCACGCTTCCCATACAGCTGTTGCCTTTATAGCTGTTCAACAGTAAGAATCCCATAGAAATTTACCTCATACTGGATATATTGTTTCCTCCATTCCGGAGTGATATGAGCCGAAAGGTGCTCTGCAAATTTCATCTTCCTTGGCAACACTTTCGTTTAGCTCCTTAGTTCCCGGTGGGCTTGTTTCAATACCGCTGACAATCTATATCTAGTTTGAACAAACAGTTTAATTTCAATTTTACGTTCCGAAGTGCTGTCTGATTCTGCCGTGTCTCGGTTATTTTACTCCTGAGATACCCCGTCCCACGTATTATTAATACACGGGGAGGGGATTGCGTTCAAAATACACACAGAAGAAGACGCCCCCTCCCTAAAACACTTCGCTGAATCTCACAATAACGACACGAATGTCTTCGGACAGCTCTTGCTCGCTCGGCACTCTGAGTCGGTCTGAGTAAAATACGGACAGCCATCGCATTCTGTAAACAACGTCGTTGCGTCATCGCGCATTGACCGACAGGTAGTATCTTGATACCGCCTTCTGAAGGACTCACCGGCCCACTACCCAGTCTTGTTTTGAATTTAAATTGCTGGAAACAACTCTTTCAATATCGAATATGGTTATGTATGTGTGGTAGTGTGTTGGGAAGTGTTGTTGTCATTGTTATCTCTCGCGTGTATGTGTGAAGTATACTAGGTACATCAGGCATGATTTTATTTTTCCGTTATTGCTTCAAAAATGAATGGTTAATTCAAATATTATTGGCAATCCACCAAAGTGTACACAACTGTATAGAAAGGAATATGTTAATAAAATGAAATAATTATTATTATTGTTGTTGTTTGGTTCTAAATATACATCAATGCATTTTCTACAGCACATCGTACACGTCAACATTTTAAAAAGGAAACAAAAATGTTCTGGGAAACTATTAAAGTTCGACTGATCTGTTTTCCTTCTGCTGGTCCCTTTTCTTATTTTACTTACACTGGCAGATCCAGACCTGAGAAAACAAATGTTACTTACAAATATTTTATTGGAGTGTGTGTGTGTGTGTGTATATATATATATATATATATTAATTCCTCAAGTCTGTATGTGCAGCATATTTTAATTGAAAAAAACAAACATGTGAACATGTTAAGGAAAGTCATACATGCAAAATAGCCCAAATGCTTTTTTTATAGGCCTATATCACCTTAATTGTTAGAATAGAGAAACAGACAGGTAAAAACCTTTATTTGTGACATCTGGACTATTGCAAGGAATTCCTATTTGACATTCTCTGTTAGACATGTAAAAACTCTCAACAACATTAATATCTTCGTACAACTGAGTATCACATTTAGCAACAGGCTTCCAGTCAAGGCTTGGCTTGTTCGACACTATGGTGCAACATAGCGTAATCTATTTTTTTAATACACATTACTGGAGCTTTATTTCATGGTACATATGTGTATTCCTTTCTTCACCTGAAGAAGTTTGTCTTCAATTGGAGATATACTTAATACATGAATTTATGTAGTATGAAGTTTGAGTTTTTACAATATCATTATAACAGCTGAGATTAAATCAAAACTTTGGCAACCTGCTAATTGCACTTTACATAACTGTACTTAATAGCCGTTTCCTTTTATGAGTAGAAGAAATGTGATACTTATAAGATAAAGAAAATACATTTAAAAACCATTTTATTAAATGAAATTAGCAGGTTGTCAAAGTTTTGAGTTGGGTCAGCCGAAGGTCTCACATTAAAAATGCTTTGCAAATACTGCCACCTTCGGGAATACTACCGCGCTACATGCTGGTAGCAGAAAACAAACAAAATAAAAACAATTGGTTTTCTCGATTTGTCTCTTTTACATGCTCAGTGCTGAGTGCTGAAGCGCTTAAAGCATATAATTGTTTATCGTCGCAACATCATGACCAGTTAGATTTTCTTAAATTTGGAGTTCGCCTGTTGCTCCTCGCTATGCTTTCGAGTCGCCAGTCTCTTCTCAAAACTGCAGGCTGCTGCAAAGCAGACACCCAGGAAGCCGATAGGAGACGCTCGTTAGTGCTCGAGTTCAAGCCGAGAGAAACCTTGCCAATTTACCTGCTCAAAATCGGCGAATTTGAAACAACTCGACTTCCAGCTCAAAGGTCAAGCGCTTAAGTCTATAAGTCCAATTTAGTTGTTTTAAACGTATTTATTTTAATGGCGATGGTCTGAAATGTTTGTATACACCCCCCAAAAATGTTTAACGGTATGGATAGAATCAATGTGTTCCTTACTTAGCATCGATAGACAGGTTTTTCTTGCTAGTTACAAATTAGGAATTTACATTCTATTAAATTACATGCCTCTATTACAAAACACGATCAACATAGCCTAATTGTTAAACGTTTAACAAAGAAACGAATCTCTTCATGTGCTAGCGAAAACTTTTGATTGTTACATATCATTTCGTTCGTGGCCGAGACGACGGAACTGTGTGGGATGTAAGCCTACAACATCTCATCTTTTAACGTACTAAATGTATGGCGGTCTGAAAATTCCACGGACGTGTTTCAATGTTAACAGGACCCTTCTTTTTCATCCTAGTTGTAGACAGTGCTTTTTAGAGAAGCGTACCACAGACGGACTATTTGTGGTCCGACTCAACGCAGCTAAAGACAAAATCCTAGCGAATTTAATTGTTTGAAGTCGTTCGCCTGCTGATTATCACAGGATATCGAGGCTATAGGTGCGACAAAGAAGAAGAAAAAACACACAATAAAAACTATGGCTTCTCGATCGCCATCGTCTTCCCCTGATTCTGCAACTGGCTCAGGTACCGATCCTGCTCGGCCTGACACAGGAGAACCACTTGGCGGTGGGTCGGATTCTGATTCAGATATTGGTTTGGGGGAACTGGATTGTGGTGCAGTGGGTTTGGGACATCGACTGGAAGGGGCTGAACTGGAAAACGAATTTGAAGCAGCAGCAGACCGGCTCCGAAGTCTAGTCCAGACGGCCAGTAGGGAACAGCTGCTATACCTGTACGCCAGGTACAAACAGGTACCAAGTTAGCTAAGATATGTATATCGCCTGCTTGTTGGGTTCACTTCAATGCATTGACAGAACGCGGGGAAGCAATAAAATACTTACATACTTACATACGTTTAATTTTCCGACAAGTTACCCTCGGAATACTTGTTTGTTTCATTTGGTCTTTAAATTTTAGAAAATGCATATCATGGCAATTGCTGATTGATCAAATCTTTACGTGCATATTAATTTAGCTTAAATTTCCAAGACTGACTAATTTCCAAGTATGCATAACACTACCAGTAGACTTGCTTGCTATGTAAGTAGCATTTTAGGCTCTTCAAGTTGGCATAAACTACACCACGTGCAACGAATGAACGACTCCTGTGCGAATATAAGACTTTAGCTTGAATCTATGTGTTTGGAATAATTATTGTCTTAAACGATTACAGAATTAAAATTTAAAAGCGGCGACTATTATGCCATGATTTTACTCAGAGTAGCATTATGCACATTTATGTAGAACGTCTTATTGGTTTAGTGATGGCGTAATATTTACGGCTGAAAATTTGAATTTTTTTGTAATGCGTTTTGTCCGCTACCACAATACAAATTTAGATTTAAAAAAAATGGAAGAAGTAATTTGATTAAATTAAGTTAAATACAGTAGACTTTCTGAAGCGACAACCTTTGGTCACAAAAATACTACTTTAGATTTACTTGTGGTTTATCACTTTTATTTTCTTATTCGGAAGTTTCTAATTCGTCTTGATAATTCAACAACCGAAAAAAGGGTGTAAAAAAAAAAAAAAACACCCCTGTTGATTTTCAACAACCCCTTTTTTAAAATCGGTGCCAGCGGACTGCAAAAATTGCGGCGCCTATCAACCATAATCAGTCTGTGTTCAAGAGCAAGTTTGAGGCGATATTCTGATTAAGCACATGCACTTAGTAACTGTTATTTCTCATTTCAAAATGACACATTTCATTTTGCTGAATCTGAATTAGCCCCAAGGTATTTTTTTACTTGTCTTATCAGTCACTAGTTCGGAAGCAATATTCGATGCGGCGTACTTCTATCTTTTTGCAGAAAGTAACAGTTGAAATGCAAGTAAGATGATAAAAATTATTTTAGTTATTGCATTAACAGCGTTCAAATTTCTTATGGCTATTTTAGGATAAAGTTTAATTTGACATTATAACTGAATTAATACATATTTCATATTCCAATAGATAGGGCTCAGTGAAACATTCAAATTTGACTATTTTCCTTCAGGCAAAAGTTGGAAAATGCAATACAGCAAAGCCAGGATTCTTCGACTTTGAAGGTCAGAGGAAGTGGTAAGTCGCCAGAAAGTTCCTGTAATTTGTGTGTTTTTGCTTAGCAAATAGCAGTTATTGCTGTTCTTGTTTCTAAACCGAGCAGACTGGATGGCAGACTATCAAATGCATGTTGCTGTGAGATCCTCGGGTTATTTTCTCCTTGTTTTCATTTCTTGTCTGTGTCATTGTCTTCGACCAGCAGTAATTAGTTATCCAGGATATTCTTTTACACTACAGATCATGAAGGATTGAGTAGTGCTTTACATGATCAATTTGCTGGTCTACTGCCATGTGCCTGGGTCAGTGGCCTGAGTTTTGTTAGTGACGATTTTGGGTTTTTCTTTGGCTGAGTTACCCATTGCCATTGGACCTCAGGATTAGGCCCCCAAGATCCTTTCTCACGGTTCCTTCAGGCGGGTTTCACAGGAGAGAAATTGGAATAAGTTTTTTCCCATGAGCTACCCAGATTAGGTCACCGTCTCTGTGACCTGTATAAGATGGTTCACCTTAACGGAGGAAAGTCCTGTTATAGTAAATATTGCGTATATCCCAGTAGGACAGAACTTGGAGGCCGGTGCGAGGCGAAGTGCGTGTGTGCATTTTTAACTGCAGTCTGTTGGTGTTGTGCTGGTTCTGCAGGCAGGCATGGAAACAGCTTGGAGACATGAGTGCGGAGCAGGCCATGCAGGAATATGTGTCCTGTATTCAGGGCATGGATCCAGACAGCAGCGACAAGGTAAAAGTCCCACAAGTGGGGACCAAGGGTCACATGGGGAGGGCAAAGAACACTACAGCAGTCCTATGCTCTAAAGGCCAAAGTCAAACATCTCGCAGTCTATTCGTGGGCAATGAATTACAGTTGTTCCAGCATGTGGCGATGGTTCAGTTAATACAGATGTAGTTGGGATTCGGAAAGGATGTACATTCCGAGGCCAGATTTGTTAAAGGGCATCAGGGCATGGTTAAAATGCATTGTTCTTTTGTAATGCTATTGTTATGCATGGATGATGTCGTGTACGTATGGCTCAACTTGCGCCACAAGAGCCAGAAATGGGCGCAGCCTAATGTATTCCAATGCATCAGGCTCATTGAAACGTGCATAAACGCAATATAGCATTTTAGCCTTTCTACAAAATATTATCAGGAACTTTCTTTAAATAACGGCCCACTACCTCTGCTTTCCATATTGTTGTTATCACCAATAATTGAGCCAATTGCTAGGGTTTGAATTGGCCAACGAGACGTTTTGGCTGCTATAGAAATAACAGTATTCGCTAATGTCTTCTAATTTAACAATGTTTTAACTGTAAATCTAAGAGGTAAGCCCTATGTACGTTTTGTCCCTAGAAACAACAGTGACTGCAGAATTGAGGTAGTATAGTTTGCATGCCTGTAGAAATGGTGTTCTGACTAGTCCGTTAATGTAATGGCAGATTTTAATCTAAAGCACTGTCTTGCAGATTTCCCACGTGGTTTTACAAAAGATCCCTTAAGTTAAGAAAAATACAGATGTAGTGATGTATTTCTTTCACTCTTGTGGTCACAAAGGGAATTTGCTGTTATAGTGAACCGGGGCCTCATTTATAGAACCTCAGTTCCAGACCCAGTGTCCCTGTGGAGGTAGTGCTGTATTGTCGGAATTCGTTTTGCAAACTGTTAATGCAACTCCTTGAAAGAGCACAAAGACAGCATTCAAACCAAGAAACTGCATCGGAACCGAGTGTGTAACAGACAGTGTGAAATAATGAATGTGTGTATGTTATCTGAAATTGGTCCTTATGAATAAAAAATTGCGTACCCCATTGCATCTTATTTAATGCAAGCTGGTATTGACCACCAGAGGGCAGTGGTTGACAATGCCGCACAAACAAATGGCATTGTACCTTATTTAAAAAATCAATCCTTCTTGAGGTGATGTTTCTAATGTTGCCTTCACCCCTCCCTTCAGGAGCTTTTGACCAACCGCAGACCATATCCCCGCTCACTGTCAACATGACTTAAATTCCATGCATGCTGTTTTAATTGGACATGTCTAATACAATTGGCGTCTCCTCCCTGCAGCACAGTGCTGTAATGGAACTCATAATTGAAGAATGTTGTAATGTGGCGACAAAAAAAATGTTTTTTTTGTTTTTACGAAGAATGAGCTATAAGGATAGTTGATGTCATACTTTGGATTGCATGCTTTGTACAACACTGCTTATTCAAGGGCAACCTTTTATGAAAACATTTTTTTTCTAGTTTTAAGTAAATCCTTTCAATCTTCCTGGAATGGCTTGGTTATTTGCTGTGGGACTGATGTAGTGTTCCAGAAACATCCTTTTTTCGGCCCGCTCAGAATAAAGGTCTAGTTCTGGTTAGGCCCCTGGATTGTTAGTGACATGAGGATTTTATGCGTTTTGAAGTTGTGAACGACGCCATTGCCTGTGAAGATCTGGATCGAAAATCGATATGTACTTGCAGTGTACTATAATATTAAATTCATATTAATTAAGGAAAATATTTTATGTCACGTTTTTTTTTCTTGTTTCTGACTTTCAAATATAGGCTAATAAGATAAAAGGCTAATATCTTTCTAACTGGATACATAAAGTGAACATTAGTATTTTTTTAGAATTTTTGAACACTAATAGCTTTAATTTCCAACATTGTATTCTTGGGCCATTGGTAATTTTGAGAACACATTTTTAATATTACTGGATATTGGAACTTAGGAAAAGAATGAGATGAAAGAATGGCATCTAGTTTGTCAGGTACAGTAAATATTTTGTATAGCTATTCTAACGTAATTTACTGCTGTAATGCAATAACCCTTTAACCTGTCTTATTTAGCTTTGATTGGAGGAGCTCACTGATGGGGAAATGCTATTTAGTTCCAGCTCTGTTTGGGCATCCAATAAGGGATCCAATGAGAGAGACGGAGAAGTTTTCCTTATTTTTTTTGGTTTTCTGTGGAGTAAAGACATTACGGGAATCTAAAATAGTTTTTCCTGGCATGAAACGGCTTTCAAAGGGGACCTGATTTTATTGTTGTCTTTTAATCCCCGCTCCAAAGAGTTGATTGAGAGTGAAGTTTGGTTCGGCGGCGTAAAAGCCTGTCTCAGAGCTTCTGTCTGCCCGTCGCTCCTGTCCCCCTATTGTCTGCAGTCCCTACAATGGCGGTGTCAGCATGACACCCCTCTTTCTCTCTGATGACACTCCCGGCCAATGGGCGCCGACAGGGCCCCGCAGAGGAACCGGGAGAAAGGTCCGGTTTTAAAAGGCAAAGTGATTGCGTTAGTGTTAACAAAGCCTCCTCCATTGTTGCGGGGGTGAACGGCGCTACGGGCAGAGGGTGCGCTCCGCAGGCAGTGGGGCCCGCGTGACCTGGCTTGCCTTGGCATTGTCGGATAGGGCCGGCCGTGCTGCAATAAGAGAGAGTGCATCAATGAACGCTCTGTCGTAATGACGGAAAAAGTGAATTAGGCCCCCAGAAGTGCACCAACGGTCAATTCTCTGCTGCTTTTATGTTCACTAAAAAAGAAAAAGGTATGTTCTGCGGGATTTCTTTTGGGGATGGTGGCGCGGCTGGGAGGACAGGCGTAGATATGGAGTTTGTTGCACTGCAGTAAATTGGTAAGCTGCATTGCACTTATATTTGTGCAGAATAATAGAATAGAGAATATTCACAATCTCACCTTACTGGGTAATAGGCCGCACCCTGTGGAATGAAATAAAGGAGATTCTGTCGCAATTGGTAAACAAAATTGGCACGTGATTTCTGAAACAAATTCTCATTACAACAGAAAAGTAATTATGAAAATGTTGTATATGTAATTGGTGATCAATTAACTCTAGGGACTTCTTTAAAACCAGACTGATAGGCAAGGAAAATGGATAACAGGAAAACGCAGTTTGGGAAAAATGTCTGCAGTGACACGGAATACGATAAAGCCAATAATTTGTCACGTCTAATCACACGCGAGTTCACTATCTGCATCTGTAAATAAGTTTTGTTTTTATGGATTTACACTTTCTGGCTGGATGTATTGAGGCGGCTTTCACACCTGTATGAACTATTGTGAAAGTATCTTCAGTGAACGGGGCAAAGCAGTTTTCCCATTGGCCCTTTTGTGTTGCGTTTTACAATGCAAGCGCTTTATTAGCTGTTCAAACTGCATAGAGAACACCCCAGACTAACGTTAGCTTAGACTGGCCTTATTTCCTGCAGCTCTTTCCTGTTGTATTCAAAGGTGCTAGTTTGTCTACTTCAAAGTGCTTGTTTATATTTATTTCTTTGTTTAGTTAAAGTTTGTATATTTTGAGTAATGAATGTTTTCGTTTTTTTTGTGTCTGTCCTAGCTATCTGACAAGAGAGGAAGGGAACGCAGGACAGGATTTGGAGGCCCGGCAGTCAGCTCTCTCTACCAAGAAGAAATGATACGGTAAACCGCGCAGGCCATCGGAGTGCCGAGCTTCAGCACAAGGTGTTGGTCACTTTAACCACGGCGATTCGCACAGAATGAAACCCAGATGCCCTAGGTGGACCGTACGAGGCAGCGCACTTTTGCCAGTTCTCTCTGCCCCTGGAGGAGCATGAGAAGCGGAAAATGTTGAATAAACACGTTTGTGTTATTTTTTTTCCTCCGTTCGCACTGGTTTCGAAGAATCAACCGTAGCAGAATTAGCTAGCTTTTTCATGAATGAATTATCATTATTATGCACGCACTGGACTGTAGTCTGAGCAAGACTGCGTTTAATGGCTTCTTCAGCCGAGTTATGAAATTAAACTGGGACCGCTGTTATAAGTGCTTATTCCCACGGCGTCGCGGCCCAGATGCAGAAAGGAAGCAATTATCGCAGTCTCGCCTGTCTTCACCGATTCGCTTTCCTGGGCTTTGCCTGCATGTAACTGTTGCGCTCACTGGTTGACTAAATTCTCATTTTCTTCACGGTACTGAGAGGCCTGTATCGAGCTCCTAGTTTCATCAGTTCAACGGAATTTTTTTTTCCCGGCGTTCATCTGTTTACCATTTGGTGTGGCCAGTTTAATAGGTACGCCCTTCTAGTGCTGGATCGCACCCCCTCCCCCTTTGCCTCTAGCCCGAATTCTTTAGGGCTTCGATTCCACAAGGTCTGGGAAAACGTTTGACGGGGATGTTTGTCTGTGCTGGCATTATGCGGTCGCTGTTCCTTCTCTTCCAAAAGAAGCTCTCTTGGGTGGCGGTCTGTGGACTGCGCAGGCTACTCGAGCAAACGGAACTCGCTCTCGTGTTCCGCCAGACATTCTGAGACGAGACGAAGTACCCGTTTGACGAAGTGTAAACTGATGCAGCTTGTGTGTTCAGATACACCGCGCCGTTCGAGCGTTTCTCATTTGATATCCAGGGACCCTAACGTGTGCCAGGAAAACATTCCCCACACCATTACACCACCAGCACCACCGGCCTGTAGAGTTTACACCAGGAAGTCAATCCATGGACTCATGCTGCTCACGCCAGATCCTCATTCTGCTGTGGGCATGACGCAGCAGGAGCCGGGAGTCGTCAGACCGACGCTGTTTTTCCCCTCCTCAGTTGTCCATGGCTGGTGATCGCGTGCCCACTGGAGCCACTTCTTCTTGTGTTTGGATGGTAGGAGTGGAACCCGTTTTGGTCGTCTGCTGCAATAGGCCGTCCTTGACCAAGTCCGACCAGTTGTGCGTTCCGAGCTCCTGTTCTGCGCACCGCTGTTGTACGTCGCCGTTCTTTGCCTTTTTGTGGCCCGCCTGTTTAGCGTTTCCTTGCCGGTTTCTGACTGACTTGTGGTTCATTCGAATGCTTTTTCCATGAAACGCGAAGGCTGCGATATCAGTTTGGAGACGACTCAAAGAGCATCCCGCCTGATTGGCCGCCCGGCATAGCTACCGGGCCACTCAGAACTGTGCTGCGAGTAGTGCGGCGCTGATGGATGAGGGCGATGTTTCTCCCCGTGTCAGGATGTGATTAGAGGGCGACCGTTGCCCATTGGTGCTGTTCTGGCCTGCGTGTAGATTGATGCCGCTAAGATGACATTAGCGCCTCTTTTCTTAAAGATACATGCTCTGTATTCTCTCCGCCTGATCTGAGATACTCTACCCATTCTAATATCATACACAGGGTGACCCAAAAGTATGGATTCAGCCTCATATGTATAATCTATAAAATTTAGTGTTAATGGTGATAGTTTTTTAGTAATGGATAATAAAATATTTCAGGATGTTCAGAGGGACTGAAATGTTTGGAAACGAAGTCACCCTGAATAGAGAGAGAAACTAAATATTTTCTGTTTTTACACCTATGGGATACAGCCATCATAACGGATTTAACTGCTGAACGTGTATTAGTGTTTGGAACTTGTAAAGGTACCACGAAGCAACATGGTTCTGATGAGCGCTGCGCTCTGCAATGCTATGTGTGAAATTGTGATGGAACGATGAAGTGTGCGTGTGTCTGTTTCCTTGGACCTGCGTTTAAGCAAATGAAGAATAGAGCTGTACGCGTGCATAAACACATGGTTGGAGATGCGTGGTCCTGCAATGCACCCGCCTGCGCTCAGACCGGGACCCCCTCCCACTCCCCAGAGGATGATTACCACCGTTCAAGTGTTGGTAGCCAGAATTGCTTGAGCAGGCCTTGGAGAAAGAAACGGCAGCCTGTGACCTTCCCGGCGTGCCGTGCCGTGCTGCTGCTGGCGTGTCATTTGTCTGTGGGCCCATTAATCCTGCACGGACTGTCAGCTGGCCGGCTCCGGTGGAGCCTACTCCGCGTCGCTCGCCGCGGCCTGACCGATGAGCTCCTCCATTGATTAGTTGGAGACCGGGAGATGGATGTCACTCGGGGTCAATGCGTGCCGTTCGAGAACGGGGCGGGGGGGGGGGGTGGAAGAGTGTGTGTGAGAATATCAACAGCTTACAAAATTGACCTAGAACTACAGAGAAAAGTAACACAACAATTGACAAATATAACACCAGCTTCCATAGAGATAGGTCTCTCTTTTGTCTGCTTGCGGCAATCCGTGAGTAGACTTCCCCCCGGTTAGACGCAGATATGCTGACTCTGTGCAAAGACCAAACGGTTAGCAAAGAGCGGGCTACGTATGTTGCTTGCGTTAACCCGGCTCTGTCCATGCAGGTGCCAGTCAGTCATCTTGTAATGAAACTGGGTGGCCTTGACAGACAAAGGAGGGCTAAATGCAATCAATCAGGAAGCACCAGTGGGGACGGAGATGTGGGGGGTGGAGCGGCTCCTCTAAATGAGATATCCCCCCTTTCCGTTCCCAGTTGCCCTCTAAGCCTGGTTTGGCTCTAAAGCTAGGAGGTGATTATAGTGTGAATATAATTAGAGGCTGCGTGCGTTGTGGCGTGGGCCCCCAGAGGGGTGGGGGGGTGTGTAGAGGAGGGGAAACTGTTGCCGTCGGGTGCGGCTGGGGCCCTGGCCCTGGGGGCGGGACGGGGTGCTCCAGACGTCGGCTGGCTGTTTACATCATCGACACCTGCACTCGTGCACACCTGACTGCGCCGAGAGCCGAACTTAAGGGCTTTCTCCACCCGCCGCGGCCAAGCGGAGCCACGCCTCAGACGTATCGGCTTACACTGGGACCAGATCATGCCAACCGGTAAAGACGCGGTTTCCATGACGTGTTCTGTGGGGCTGCGTTTCAGTGGAGGAAAAAAACAAAAGAGTAATGGGTTGTTGTTGTTTGAGCCCTCCATGTAAGCGGAGCGTATTCCACCCAGCTGGAGAATAACCCCAAAACACAACGTCACTTCTCCTCATCTGCGTTTGCGTGCCGTCTTAGCGTCGTTCTCTCCTGTCGTGTCCTCCAGGGAAGAAGACAAGAACATTTTCGACTACTGCAGAGAGAACAACATTGTGCGCGTCACCGAGGCCATCAGCTCCAACAAGGTGGATGTCAACTTAAAAGATGAAGAGGTATGTTCAGATAGTGTGTAAAAATGTCTGTTTGGTGGCCATGCCTCCACCATGCCTATTATGATGATTTAAACTGAGGGGAAAATTCAAGCCTCAACCATGGTTAGATTAATTGTTCAGCTGCCAAATTCAAACATCAAGTTCATATAGAAAGTATTTTCAAAACACCTATTCAGAGGCAAAAATGATTCTATACTGAATTAAAATTAAAATCTTTCTGTAATTATGAGATATGAGACAACATAAACCAGTACTAAAATTAAAGGAAAAGTCCTTTACACAGGAACTAATGATGTGAGTCTCAGAAGAATTTCAATCCTAGTGACCATTATACACCCCCCCCCCCCCCCCCCCCCCGGAAGGGGTGTGGAATGGATTGTTATTGTAGTTTTAAACGGCAAATTGGTTTGGGGGGGGGGGGGGGGGGGAGGTGTGGGGGGTTGGGGGGGGGGGGGGGGATGGGTGGGAGGGGGCGGGTGGGTGGTGAGGTGGGGAGAGAAAGGTAGAGAGTG
>JAOYSI010055091.1:0-24929 GCA_025775065.1 Hiodon alosoides
CCCCCACCCCCCCATAGTGCGTTTCAAAACTCATGCGTATTAGGTAACATTTATTTACGCCCCAATCGTGCTTCTCTCTATGTAGGCTATTGCTCTTTTGATTTTGGAATCGAACACAAATAAAACGGCGATCTTTCAAAACGTAAGAAGTATTTGTTGGATTTATGCAAAATCTGCATGTAGCCGTTAGTGCATTGAGACAAGGTGCGAATGCCGGATACATATAGATGCTAGAATTCATGTATGGATATGTAGTTAAAGTTTAACCATCCATCGAATACATATTAATACAATAACGTTGAAGTCACGTTAAATGTCCATTTGTCAGAAATTTGGCCCGATGGCTTTTCATCTATATCGGTACAATTGAAGAGGTATGTGCGCTTAACTTTCTAATGTTCCCTGGCATATACTAACAAACTGAATTTAAGCAGCCCTTATCATACTTAAAAAGAGATATTATTGCATTGAATTACAAACCATATTAAACCATGTGAATTACCTCCGAAATCTGGCCTCAAGCGAATGTCATATCCTTTCAACAGTCTATCCACTGTTTCTTTTACCAGTGACATATTGCTAGGATCATTGACACTAGAGAAAAGAAAAAAAGGTACATTCTTATATGAATACGTTTCTACAATACATACTGAAGTATTCCACACATTTTACAGTCATGCAAAGTAAGAAACGTCAAATCGAATCACTTACCTTTGCGCACACACTACAGCCACTATTAAGGGAAACGTCAAAATCCCCAAGTAGCTTCTTCCCTGGATTCTCAACATCGCCATAGTTTTGATATGATTTTGGATTTCAGTAAAGCCAGACGAGATCCAACTTATTCTAGTCAGTGCAGTAATTCCAATGTGAAGCGCATGCGCACACACTACCACAACATCAAGGAGTAGCGGCTGCTGATGCTGATGGTAGGACCAATTTCCTTGTCAGAGAAAAAAATTTAAAGGGGAAAGTAGTTGGAGAGCAGTTAAAACACATCTCGTTGAATTCAGACGATGAATTTTCAACGCGGGGGTTTATGAGCTGTCCATAGCAAGTACGCGCTGTTCGATTAAAGACTAATGTGGTTTCGACAATACGTTACGTGTAGTAACGTGCAGTGGTAGCAACTAATCTAGTCGCACAGTGTTGCTTTAGATAACGGAGATCGGGAAACTTTAGTTGAGGCTGTTTTACAATAACAATGTTAATAAAAATTATATAGGGGTTACTGCTATGAAAATTATAAATAAATAATATGTGGGTTTCAGATCACGAAAAAAGCTACTAAACACAAAGCGCTTGCCTGTACCAATATTGTATATTGCTATAAAACAAAATCGTAATCTCTAATGCAAATTTAAATGTCTGTCCATAAAGAAGTTTAAACAACATTTGGTGAATAAGCTAAAGAAACACTTTGTGGTCGGAAATGACGGAGGCTAATCAAGTTTGAGGACGTTTCATTTGTACAAGCCCACTCAAACCCTGTTTCATTTTTAATAAGCACGTGCATATTTACCATTCTCTACTATACCCTACAGTGGGTCCTTATAAATTAATTCCAAATAACTAATGAGGGATTCCTAGAGTCCACAAATACAGTTAACATATAAAAGATATTGCAGTATAAGTCCGAAAGTCAATTGTCGTATAAGGTTAATAAAGCATTTTCAAGCAGCGTTATGTGCGTGAGCAGTTTGCGCCTTTTACACAAATAGCTCTTCTTTTAGTTAACGATAACTGAGCATGTCAGTGGAAATATACAGATGTGGCATATTTAAATAAATAAATAAATAATAATAAATAAATAAATTACTTATCTTGCAGTTCCTTTCTATAATCAATTATAATAACTTCCCAACAAAACGGGAAGGTATTATAATAAAAAAAGCACCAATCAAACCAGTTGATTTTTTTAGAGAAAATATTGTCTGGTTGCTCTATTTCACAAAGGCACACTACATAGGAAAAGTTTTGCCCTAAGACCTCTTGGCTAAGAGAAAATGGTGACAGGAACATCACTGAGAGGCATATAGTAGAGGAAAGTTACTTCCTAACAAGAGCAAAGTTGAGTAAATAAAATATGGTTTTATTTCTGGTGTATAAGTTGATTATGTGTTCATAGATAATTATTCCGTGATTGAATTAAATCTAAACAAAAACTGTAAAAATCACTTGTATTCTGCCTATATGAAGTTTAGGTTTGACCACCTATCATCCAGGAGGATGCTATCTCCATCTTTCTTTCTTATATGTCAACCTCAAAATGTGACAACCAGATAAGTTTAATAAAGTTGATTTAAGACATTTATTTGATTTTAGTTTTTAATCTGATTACTTTTAAAATATCTATACAAACAAAATAATATATGAGGCTATTTTCTTACATTTTGCCACGAAAAAAAGGTAAAACAGTTCAAGAAATAAGAAGTTGTTCTGGGTGCCTTTTATATTTTATCAATAAACCCTTGTGGAATGCTCTACAGAAGTGATTCCGTTTTTTTTTTGTTTTTTAATCTCTAAACTGATACTTGGTAAAATCCTTGCCAAAACAATCGGCGGATTTCCTGCTTTTAATCTCCCACGATGACTTAGACTTATTCAATTACCGTCAACGGGCGCTCTCCCTCCCAGCTTTTTCAACACCGCCGGTCCTTCTCCGGGAACTCTTACCTTGTTCTGTTGAGCACTGTCAGATGTGACAGCACTGTTCCAGGGAAGTAACAGAACTCAGGAGAAGCCTCAGAAATTTTGGTAGGATGCCTTTTTTCTAAGATTAAGGTATGGCTTGCAACAACTGTTACAGTTGACAAGAACTTATAGTGGTCTTATGTGGATTATGGCTTTCCTTGTCACATGGATTTTCCTGTTTTGGTGAGTATGATCGCGGTTGATAGCAAGAGTGTTACCTGTGTTGCATGAAGATCTGTTTAAAAAAAAAAGAAGATTATTATCATGCGTTATTTATTTTTTATCAGTATGAATATATGTATTCTTTCTTAAGATATGGTTTAATAAGTTATTTAATTAAATTGGACTACAGGCTGTAGTCCAATTTGTTTTTTTATTGGACTACATCCTGTAAGTTAAAAGAGATGTGTATCTAATCTGCAAACCATCTTTACAGTCTTTGCAAAGTCTGGGGAAACCAGCGTGTCTATTCCGATAATATCACACGCATTTTAGACGGACTCCTTGATGGTTATGACAATCGGCTGAGACCGGGATTTGGAGGTATAACGCTATTTTGGTAACCTATGCCGGAGCTAAAATTAATCAAAAAGAATACCTTGTCTGGTTTCAAAAATTTTTATATGACCTGAGGCCTATGAGAATGGCAGTTCCCGTCATTGCTGTATGATCACAGTAAACTGTTCTCAGTCACAGCATGTTATGCAATATTTTTAGTGTCACGTAAAGCCTTTGCAAAAGATGTTGGTTATCGATTTGGGAAGCCATGTAAAACTTCATTACTATCCTAAAACAACTCTTTTTAGGTCGTGTTACTGAAGTCAAAACAGACATCTTTGTCACCAGCTTTGGGCCTGTTTCAGATGTTGAAATGGTAGGTTGCCGGAGATATATAGCATAACTTCCACGTAGATGGGAAAATGTAAATTGCAATTATCAATAATGATTAGTGCTTTAGAGTGGGCATTCTTAGGTTGATGAATTATTTTGAGGTCGTCTTTCGCGTATCTACTGCCTCAGCCATGTTTCTGAGGCATTTAGTGCTCTGGCAATTGGGCAGAACGTCATTAAAGCAGATTAGTCATTTTAATCAGCTTGACAGTCTCAGTCCACGAAGGACCTAGCTAAGCATATGTTCTTTCCATTTCACACCATAATGTCATACTGCCTTCCCAATAATCATATGATCATGTTACAAATTATGATGACCTGTTGAGAACTTGGATGAAAGGAATAGAATATGAAACATTTTGAAAGATAAAGAATGGGTGCAATAGTTTTTACATGCAAGTACATAGAAAATCCCTTAATACGTATAATTTTGATGTTGGATTTTATTGTCTAGTTTCTTTTGAAATTAAAAAGACAGCATTATGTACATCACATAGATACAGTCAATTATATTTAATATATACTTAAATAAACATTCTAAGTTACATAAACAAACCACTGAAACCACATAAGTTTGGGATGATATTAAATATGTATATTTTTTGAAAAGCAATAACGATAAAGAATTTTTCTTCTGCTCACTGTAAAACTGTGTAGGAGTACACTATGGACGTTTTTTTCCGGCAAACATGGCTTGACGAGAGGTTACAATTCGAAGGGCCTGTTGAGATACTCCGGCTCAACAACCTGATGGTCAATAAAATCTGGACGCCCGACACATTTTTCAGGAATGGAAAGAAGTCCATCAATCACAATATGACCTCTCCCAACAAGATGTTCCGTATAATGCAAAATGGAACAGTGCTCTACACTATGAGGTATTTTGCACATTTCCAAAAGGAATTTTGAGTGTTATACCCAACATTTTCGGTTTCTGGGTGGTTAGGCCATATTATAATACGGTATGAAAAGCGATATGTTGAGTAGTTCAGATCTGATTTGACTTTTGCAGGTTTATTTTCAGTTTTTCCCTGAATATTTAAGTTTATATTTACTTTTCTTAAAGCTGTATGTTCAGGGTATATTTCTGTGTCAGCAGCTTTCACTTTTCCTTCAACTAAGCTTTATAAAAGTGCAAGTCGTGTTTGTGATTCATTCTCATTGCCACCAGCGGAGATCGATCAGGCTGAATACGTGAACAACGTGTTATTGTTTCTGAAGAGTGTTATGTTTTCTCCCCATGTTAATGGGACTTGATCATCCTCCTGCTGGTTTTACAACACAGACTGACGATCAATGCCGAGTGTCCAATGAGGCTGATGAACTTTCCCATGGATGGACATGCCTGTCCTCTGAAATTTGGTAGCTGTGAGTATTTTTTCATACCCGAGAGCAGTTTAATCACGTATCTAATCATTCATAATGGTTATTATTATTAATAATTATTATTATTACCCACATAATGCATTCCATATTCAAAATATAGATGGCTACCCCATCAATGAGATTGTTTACACGTGGAAGAAAGGACCTCATTTATCAGTGGAAGTACCAAAAGAGTCATCCAGTTTGCTCCAATATGATCTAGTGGGGCAGACCGTTTCCAGCGAAACAGTTACGTGCAACACAGGTAAGGAGCGTGTTGTCTTTGTCTTTTGTGATCAAGAAAGATGTGTGCCTTTGATGTTTCCTACTTATTTCACAGTTCTCTTTTTGAAATAACAGGCAATTGGTATCTTATGAGCCTTAGTTTTTAAAATGTTTTATTTTTTCCTATTGAAAATCATTATTTGGTGACCATATGCTCTGCACTTACCTGTAAGCGTCCTGTTTTTGCACTTTTCAAAATGTATTTGACCACTCAAACTGAGAAAAGGAAGTGCGACTAAATAAATTGGATTTAGTTAAAAAAAAATTTTTTTTGAATTCCTACAGGTCCAGACAGTCACCTGCATGATTCCGGTCCTGTTTGTTTTACACATTTATTTACTCTGTGTAACTCCATGGACGTAACATCAATTTCTGGCCTTTGTAGACTGTGACTTTCCCGGAAGCTTGCTAGAGTTGTGACTGGAACACATTGCAGGAAGATGGAATCATCAACATACACTCAGCTTGAAATGCTTTTATTTTAAACACAGGTGGATTCACTTGCTGTTCGTTTTGCCGTGAGGTGTGGAGAAAAGTGAATCAACGCTAGTATTGATCCTCCAATATGCTTATTTATTACTTATTTACGAACCTTATTAGCCAGGTCTCATGGCAAAAAAATATATATCTCCAAACATACAAGAGGTCAAGTTTAAGAACATAGGATGCTTCTGCATATGCATATCATAAGCCACACTTCTTAAAGGGGCATCACATACAATTAACTTCCTATAGCAAGCACATGATACATTTTTTAACTTTGGTATTTTTGGTTCACAGCATCTGTCTGGGAAAGACACATTTTGCTGAGAGTTTTGCTTTCTTAATGAGCAAGGAAATGTCTTTGTGGGTTTCTTACATAGACAACTGGCTCTTTTCAAAATTTAAGGTTCTCAGTCTGTATACTATTTCAGGTCAGGTCTCCTTTGTGTACTGGTTTAGTGACAGATCTTAAAGCACATTACACGTGTTGTGTTGGTTTATACCAATATCTTTTTTTCCCCTTTTCTTTCAGGCTTCCGGTTAAAGATGAATTTAGTCAATCAGGAATGGTCAAGTCCAATTAGGCAGTATAGAGGAGAACACCGAGGAGGTTCCTCATCAGGACAGAGAACTCTGCCTCTCTTGTTATCGTCTGCCATTACAGGCCCTCTCTCAGCGAGAAGAGATTCTCTTGAGCGACAGTCTAAGAGGCTTAACTAAACTGGTCTAATTTATACCTTGCCTTTTGCCTTAAAAAGAGCACTGATGCCTAAAGCCCATATAGCCCTTTACACATCGTATTATCAAGGATTAGGAGCGTAGATAGGTCAGAGCCTTGGATTTCCAATAGCAGCAGGTTCCACCGAATACAGCAGGCACTACAACTTGACATAAACTGCAGACGGAGCACCAGGGGGACTCATTGTTCTTTTTTATTCTCTTAATCAAGAATTAACCACCTGTAGTGCTCTGTTGGCTTTCCCCCCGACCTTCCACAGGATGCTGAAGGTGCCCGGCTCCTCACTGACTACCACATTATTAGGTTTTATTTTCCCTATGTGTCTACCGTTAGGCCAGTTTCCTGGAGTTCTCTTAACTGCCTTTGGAGTCAGGGAATCATCTTCCAGTTTTTTCAAATTTGGCACTGGGTTTCTGATCACACCCCGCAAACCTAAACCGACTCCACGCTGTCAGTCTTATATTTAACGAAGGGATGAGTTATTTTAAGTGTAGACTGATGTAACCGTGCTGGAATGACCAGATATTATTCAATGAATCAGTCAGCGAGATTCTATTGTGGGAACGATTTGGGAGAGTAACAAGTTGCACTCTGTGTTTGCTTATATTTAATACCCTTCTTATTTCTATAAATAATACTCTACTGAAGATGTTTCTCCGGTAAGCTGTTAGCAATTCCTATAGTAAGGATGTATTTTAACTCTCTCCAGAGGTGTTTCAGACATTCATAGTTTTTCATTCTCCTTTTCTTTCAGGTGAATACTCTGTCCAGGTAATCTATTTTATTCTGGAGAGGAAACTAGGCTACTATCTCATTCAAACATACATCCCATTGATCATGACTGTTGTGCTGTCGCAAGTGGTTTTCTGGATCAACAAAGAATCTGTCCCTGCACGTACAGTGGCTGGTATTACAACCTTCATCTCCGCGACCCCACCCCCACCCCCACCTGTCATTGAATGTTTGGCGTAGCCTGAGATTCAGGGTAGATATTTGTCCGGCAACTTCGATTGGTTAGTCCCATATCATTATATTTGTCATCATATTGAAACGGTTTCTTCGCAACACATTCCACGCAGAGGTTTATCTGAAAATCACCTCAAGGTGGAGATCCTGTGTAGTGCAAAGAATGAAGTGGGATGATTCCACACTTCTCAAGCAACGGGAAAATAAAGCACAATAAACCAATCAGAGCGAGATGTTGGTTGAAGGCTGTGGCCACAGATTCATTTCTGAATCATGGCCAGGATTTTTGATTTGTGTATGACAAGATAATTAAATGTGTAAAACCAAATATCCAGTGTGACAGAAAAGCTTACATTACATTACATTACAAGAAATTGCACTGCTTGCAGTTAAAACAAAGCCAAGATGAATTTGCCTGCCACATATCATATATTATACAATGAATGACCCCCTTTTCCTCTTAACTTCAAATACAGAATGTCTTGGTTGAGATAAATTGCTGTTAATTGTCCACCTATATCCCTTGTTTTATGGCCAAGTGTATTTGATAATTGAATAACCTTAAACATAGAAAAACATATAGAAACCTATGATAAGTTTTCAATAATATGGATTTCAATGCAAAAATATTTTGTTTAAAGAAATGCTGATGGACAGCAATTAAGCTCAGAGAAGCTTGAGCTCATTCCTGAAGTGAGCTGTGGAGAATTCATTGGCTGACAGGAGTGGTGCATACTTCCCTCCTCTTTCATCTCCCCCTCCCAGGTATCACCACTGTGCTCACCATGACGACCCTGAGCATCGGGGCCCGACACTCGCTCCCCAAAGTGTCCTACACCACGGCCATGGACTGGTTCATCGCCGTCTGCTTCGCCTTTGTCTTCTCGGCACTCATCGAGTTCGCCGCCGTCAACTACTTCTCCACCATGCAGGCCAACCGGGAGCTGCGCAGGGCGTCCAGGGCTGCGCTGGAGGATTTCGCGGGGACCGATGATGACGGCACGCATGGAATGAATCCCTGCCACTTTTCGGTAAAGGGATGCAGGGCGAGAACGGCGGATTTGCGTCATGTTAACGTCCTGTGGTTTTCCAGGTTACATAAGTGAAGGAATGAAGCGCAAACGTCTGCAGATCGATGCATTTGTTCTTTCATTTGGATCTGTTTTGTTCTGAAGAGCGTCTTGAGTCGCGGCAGAGGAAATGCAAAGGAAACTAATGGCTTTTCTGTGGAGGACACAGCTGAGTATGCCACATAAATAGGATTGAGGGACGTGGTATTATGTAAATACTGAGCATCTCCTTGCCATCTTTTCCAATGTCTCACAGTTATTTTAAAGCATTAAAAATTCAGTATCGCCTACGTTGGGTGCGTTACATAACGGAGGTAAAAATCTGTGAAAAGAGTCTGCTTTCCCTTGCAAAGGATACAGACAGAGATCTGCAGCACACGGCTTTGGGCCAGGAAGCTCACAAACGCCAACATGAACCCCCTGCCATCCGCCCTCCAGTGCGGACGCGGAAGTGGATTGCACCACTTTCCAATTTGGACAGCAGTGCGGTGCGCGGCGCTGCTCTGGGGGCGTGAAGGAAACACTGCGCCCTCCGGGACCCAGCCCACTCGGCACACTCGCCGTTATGGTTTTAGACATAGTCCCGGATGCTGCAGCCGAGGTTCCCCCGATTCCTTCTCTGCAGAGCATCCCGCCTCCACTGAGCGCGCGCAGCCGTCAGGCAGCTGACATCTGCAGCCACAACCTGGTCGGTGGTGGAAGCCATTCAAAAACCCGCGCCACCCACTGCCTGTCTCCACAGTGCATTCGCAATCCTCCCAAGATTTTCAAAGAGGAAGGAGTTTCGATGTCGCCCATCCATCCCATTGTCTGCCAGACAGCAACATTTTATTTATAACAGAGCTTCACTTTGCCTCCTCCTGGACATTCGCTGCGATTGTGACGAGTGTAAAGCAAAAGCTCTCAGCAGATGCCGATTAATTTAGTTCTCTAAACGAAACCATGTCAAAGAGCGCGCAGACTTCCCGTTAGTCAAGCAGCTAAGCGCTTGTAACTGCTAGGACCGGCGGTGATAGTTTCCAATGCTTACGTTTCAGAAGGCAAACAGCAAATGCAAGCCTGTGGCACTGGATTAGTCCTAGTGCACAGCAAAAGATTTGGTACAAAAGAAACGCAGTGTTAACGGCAATCCTCTCTCCTCTGTCCTCCCCCCAGGCGCTGCCCAACAGCACCAACCGGCTAAAGAAGAGAAAGAGCTCTGTGTCACAAGTGCCCGCCTTTCTACATCAGGGCTCCGCTATACCTGTCAAGGTGTACATGACAGGCACCAGCAGCATCGACAAGTACGCACGCGTCCTTTTCCCTCTGTCTTTCGGGGCCTTCAACTTGGTCTACTGGGTGAACTATCTCACCAAGGACACCATGGAGCCTTTGAGGTACAATAAGTTTTCCCATGAAAAATTTTAATGACAGTAAAGTATTTTAGAATATATATTAAAATATGCACAGTACAAATGAGGTGAAATTTTATTTTAGCTATAGTTTTGTTTAATGTTTTGATGCACTGATAGAGCTGTTATAATTCCGCACTGACCACATTGAAGGTGTATATTTGCAGCTTAAATAAAAGCAACAGGGTGAGCCTTAGATGCATCTTAAAGCTTAGTGTGTGGTAATAGCTCGACAAAGCCCTCCGACATTTGCTACTCACTACTCGGTTTGGAAGAAGTCTGGATGAGGAAAAGTCTAAGCAGGTTCTGCAGTCTCACCCGTTTGACTCAAAACAGAGAGAAATCAAAGCAAAGTTTGAGAAACTAAGTACAGGATAGCCTTTGAATGGTACACAGTAGTCATCTGTTTCAGTCGGGTGCAAGAGTGGTGCTGATCCTCACAGTGACAGACCGTGCTGCAGCAGTTTGATGGTAGCTGTGACGGGATGCCTCTTTGGAACTATAAAACACGAAGCGTAATCTGGGAGTCTGTTTCCTGCTTTTTTATTAAACACACTTACACAAGCTAATGTGTCATAAAGAGATTTTAAAGACATGACAGCCTCCGCTCAGGGTAGCAGCAGCGGGATAGCACACACATTTGAAAGTGCAGCAATCTAGGGCACTTCATTCCTGCTGATCTTTTATAATGAATTCCTCTTTTCAGCATAGCCACATAGAGAAAGCAAAGCGTTTCAGTACTTAACCATACATCACAAACATCAACCTGTTGCTAATAAGATTTTTGTTAATTGCTGGCAAAAAAAAAACACTATGTAAATGAAAAACATTAATTTTTCTCTACAAAGTCTGCAATATAATTTGTTTTTCCCCCTCCACAAAACCTACTTTCAAATAGAGTTTCCTTTTTACTGTGGTGGGATTTTTTGAATCAGGTAGCAATCAGGCAGCAATCAGGTAAACACTTATGTTACACTTTTGTGTTGGTAAAAGCTCATCTCAATTTTTGAAATTGTCTTTAATTTTTTATTAGCTATTGTTGATTCTCTCGTCTCTAGTAATTCAGTTAGACAATCTTACCAGAGGCCACGAAACTAACTTGGATGAATAAAATTTTCATTGCCAGTTGAAGTAAATTCGCTAAATAATAAAGAACATATGATAAACTGGGTTCAGCATTTCTTTGTAAAAATGTTAGCCCATCTGGAATTTAAAATTAGTTGAAAAGATACAAATTTAACTGTTGCAGTATAAAAAAAAAAATTAAAACAATTATTTATAAGAATGTCGTGAAAATTCTAATTCTGCCTATTGCAATTGTCAAAGCGATTGTCCTAGTTAAGATTATTGTTGCAACCAATTCACTCAGCTTGATAACAACAAATACGAGGACAAGGTATGATAGCATCTTGAACAAGCAGCGAATGTTTTCAGAAGGACTCTTTGACAGCCCGTAAAGTAGGGGCTGATTTAAACAAATGAGCTTGCACGTTAAGGTCGAGAGGTACTTTCGAGACACATCCCGCGTGCCGCTTCGCACCTCTTTGTCTGCCAATGAAATCGTTGCGTCGGAAACTCAATAAGACCTTACCTTAGTCACGGCCCAATCAGCACTCCCGCTCTCCTCTTGTGCCTGAGTGTCCCGGCGTGTGCCATCCTCTCATTGCTGTGTTTTTTGTTTTATTCCTCACAGGGAGAGCACGTAACATCCAGGGCCCTCCCTAAGGGAAGTGCACTCCAGGTCCGATGCTCCGTAAATAAGAATGAAGCAGACAGAAGATTTAAAAATATGTAAATGTTAATGAATTCGGAACCATCATCTATTTTTGTGTTAATGCGTCTCGGCTCGTCACTACAAATCCTGCCATCACACCTAGGGGGGGGAGGAAGCAGTACTGTTGTTCTCCTCCTCAGTCGCCCTTTGACCACCCATCTCTGTACACGATGCAGGCTTCCCAGCCTGCACTGAAAGTTCAGCACCGGATGAGAGGCGCGTGGTGTCGCGCCTGCCTACTGGAGCCCGCCTAGGGCACAGGTCAACGGCGAGACAGGAGAAGGTTTATCTGTCAACGCAAGGATTTGCTGTTAGTTAGCCTGCTGCAGCACACATGCAGCTGACCTGTGAACTTTAATTAGAGGTGCCCTAATTAGATTGTCGCTTTCTCTCAAGTCAAACCTCTCATTTCGCTAAAGAAGTAATGGATTCAAACAAATGGTTGATCCACGCACCAAACATAAAATCACAACGATCGGAGTGTCAAACCTTCATGGTACAGATGTCAACGTGTTCCACGGACATTTTAGCAGATTGCTAATACCTTGTGGAGTCCTTCATTTGCTGTGGGAAAAGATGTGTCAAAGGTGCAAATCAAATGTGCTTTGTTTATTTAGTAGAATACTTTAAAAAAAAGTAACTGATATTTTTGTTCATAAAGTGACTGGACGTGACAGTAATTGATGCTAAATTATTGCAATACTGTTTTTTTTTTCTTTTTCCGTTAGTTGTGGAAATACATGGCAACACAACACCATGTCTATATTTAAATTATAATTATATATTTGTGTGTGGACTATGAGGCTGCTTGTGAAGTTAGTGGACACTAATGGAAGAACTAGAGACATACTGTGATGCTAGAGAAGCAAACAATTCCCCAAATAACAATGAAACGGGTTGTGTTTTAATTTGAAACGGGTTGTGTTTTAATTTGAAACTGGTTGTGTTTTCATTTGAAACTGGTTGTGTTGTTATGTTTTTTGTTTTTTTTTTACTTCTGAAACTATACCGTTGTCTGAGCACATTAGCGAAATAGCATGATCCTGTCCTTAAACTGACCTGTAAATGGCTTGCAGTGACTTGCACTCTGGAGTTTACTTTACTTTAACTTCATTTAATAGAGAGAATATTAATCTCATTGTAAGAATAAGATTCTCCCAAAGGCTTATGTTTTCTGCTGTCACTCTGATCTCAGCAGTTCTGACGGTCTGTGTTTGGGCCTGTGTGCACTTAGTTAAGGTTACTTGAACAATGAGAAAATGGCCGTCATTTGGAAAGAAGGATATTGATGTAGAAGATTTTGATTGCCTTAAAGCCAGCAGAACCTATAATGTTTGACAACCAAATCATAGATCAATGAAAAAACTCACCAAAGAGAAATAACTGAGTGTAGAATTTCCTCATTCAGTTTTAATCAGGCTGCGAACATAAAGGCAGCAGTGTCAAACTCATAGGCCTCTGAGTTTGTTGGTTTTTAAATTTGTTCTCAATTAGCATCTCATTTACATTATCAAATTAATGACTCAAATTATACAACAAGGGGTTTATAGGTTGAGGACAATTGAAAACCAGCCCTGAGACATTTAAGACAAGGAAGTTTAACATAAACCATCATAAAATTAAATATATTTTTTTGTCTTTTACGAACACCTGTACCTTTTATAATCCTTTAAAATAAAAGAAGTAAAAAAATAAAAGATCTAATGTGTATGATTTCATTGTATGATTGCCCTGTAGATAGTACCTCATCACTGCCTTTTACATAGGATGTTCTGATATCTGGAGTTGTAGAGATATGAAGCTTAGAAGCATAAGAAGACGTGCTCCTGTTTCATTTAATGTACACGGCAGAGTGTATTGAGATGAACTCCTCCTGGAGGACTCTGAAGACGCTCTCAGCAAAACCAGAAGATTGCACATCAGTAAAACATCAGTGATTAAAATGTCGATATGATTCTGCTGCCATACCGCAGTCAAGGACAGCTGGGTTAAAGGATGCATGCACCCTATCAAACAATCACAGGTCTAATTCATCAGTGGGCACAGAGCGTTATTCTTAATTTTTCAGGCTGGTTTGCAGTGGTTTTTTTGTAGCCAAAATGCTCACAATGTCCGCAGGACCTTGGGTCAGTTTTTCCACTGAAAATGGGTAGAGTGCCACCTATTGGTACTCAACCTGTACCAATCTCGGTACCTGATTTACCTTTACTACACAGTATCAGTGGGTTGGAGGTCATTTTGTGTTCATTAAAACACGTGAGCCTCCACATTTTCTTTACATTGTATGAACGTGTGATAAAAGAACAGAGATAATGCAAAAGAGAAAGCAAAAAAGTTTACCCTAAGCTTGAGATGTAAAACAAGCAGCAGCAAGCTGAAGTTTCTGAGATTTTGTATCAGTCCATCAGACCACGGCATATTACGCATGTCTGGTCTGTTCAAATGCCAGCCTTTGAAACGTCTGATCCATAGAGTCGGGGAGGCTGACGGATCCGAAGAAAGAAGGAAATAGACTGTAGGGTGGAAAATGAAGAATGAAAAATATCAAAACCACAGGTGCATAACCGTCATCTTTCATGTCCGACTTGGCACATCTTGCAGGGGAATGCAGAACCCACAAAATCCAGCTGCACTGAATGTCACACACTTGGCATCACACAGCAAAGCTATGTGTTCACAAAGGCTAGGTCAAATGAACCACAGAGAATAAATATACATATCCTTGTAACGCAGAAGGAATGACATGAAAATGTAGGTAAAGTCAGTATCAATTTATTTCGTCCAAGTGTATTGTTCATTAAACAGGAGCCATTCATGGGTCACACTTGAATTATATCAGCGGATTGCACAGGTCACTGCTTTCTGGTTCGCTTGGGGGGGAGAAAGAAAAAACAGAACACCACCACTGATATTTATCAAATTTGACCGCTCCCTGTCCTGAGCCTGTTCCTGCCAGAAAACTGGGATAAGGTGCGTGGAATATTTACACTGCTCAGGCTGCAAGCATTAATCCACCTGTCCATTTTTTATCTGTATCTCCCTTGAAATACAACTGTGCTCATTTGTAAGTGTTATCATCCCTGTGTCCAAGACTTTAATTTATATCCCATTAAAATCAAATCCTATCCTAGTATTTTCAAACTCATCTCCTAGTTTGTGAATTATTGTGACATGTTGAGATATATATATATATATTTTTAAAACCATCGTGCTCTCCTAAAGTATTTGAAACAATAGACAATTTTGGAAAATATGTTATTCTGCACATTTTCACAGCAGGAAATTAAACTGCATATTTGCATAAAGGCCATTTTGATACGTGGTTTAAAAAGCTTGCTTCATCACAAGTGTGAATGGGTGTAAATCTAAAACTGTAGAATTTAAAGAACACAATAAATGTAAGAAAGCTCTGAGCAATTTTTCTTGTGCAGTACCCACCTGTAACCTGGCTAGATTCTGTGGCTTGTGTATCATGAAGACACCAGGGAGTCTCCCCACAGACTTCGGGATTTGATCCATTCTGGCACTGATTTAAAATGCTGTAGAACCTGTTTGTAGATCTGTGGACAAACTCACTCATGAGTTATTAAATGCTGCTACCTCTCTCCTCTATTCCATAATTATTCTTTACAGACTGACGGCTCCCCACGCGTTAGCCCTCCAGCTGGGGAATGCCCATGGGTTAGGGGATTCTGCGTAATTATTTCTCTGCTCCAAGCGAATAGCACCCCCTGCGACCATCTGATGAGCTTCACCTCCAATCGGCTCAGAACCCCATGTATGGACTGCATGGCCTTGTTGAATAATGAACATGAAGGGCAGGTTGGAAGAATTTGCTTTAGCATTCACCTTTGTGTGGCGCAGGGTTCGAGGACATGACTGTCAATTGACAAATGAGTACATGCCAAAAGACAGTTTATTTTTCATTGATTCTTACATATGTCACTCTCCAAACAAAACATCTGAGTCTGGGAAGTCATCATGGTGCATGTTCACATGGCTGACAGCCAAAACGATAACATACTAATAGTCGATTTCCATGCATTTATGGGCTGGTACAAGTTAATGCATCTAGCCTCTGGCTCATCGAGCATATGTAGATAATGTAATGGCTTCAAATTAGTTGTCCCATTAGGAATGCCTGAAAGGTTACAGTTGTCATGATTACGTTCTTATGAGTTTACATTGACCTATGGCCTTGGAGCACTGGGGCCAGGCCAGACAGGGCTCAGTAAAAATCTGTCAACATTTCAGAGAAATTTCAGTGCATAAGTCTTGTCCAGCAGTAGGCCGTCCAGCATTTTATAATTATTAATGTACGTTTATAACTTAAGTTACTGTGGAAGTAAACTAAATTTCTGTTGTTACAGGCGAGTTATGTGGTTTATTAGAAACACGAAAATAAATTAATTTCAGAAAATAAGGGATTCCTATTTGGTAGAAAAATATGTGGACAGATGAAATGCAAGTTTGTTGGTATTCACAGTGTTCATTCAATTTATTTTTCATTTCACAGCCAGTGCTAGGGGATAATTAATGGTACCGAACAGAACAGGATTTAAAATAAAGTTTATCAGCGCTAGTGTGCATTTCACCGAACCAGCGAGTGTTAAAGAAGGCAATGTAAGAGTCGAGGAGAGTGCAGAAAGGCACATTTAAATGAAGTAGATTCCAAATAACCATGGAAACGCACCAGAACATGACAGCAAGCCTGCTGCTGCACCTTGCTATGGTAATTCAAATACATATTTCCAGGCCTTCTGACATCTGTTACGTCAGTTTTAAAAGCAAATGCGGATATTATATACCTCTTCTCCCTGAACACACAGAATATCTCTTTAATAAAAAGATTTTAGTGCCTAAGTATCTGTGTCAAACTAATGGCGGCTTGTGCAGTTTCGACTCACAGAGTGTTCTGCTGTTAACTGTTTAAAATAGCCATGCCTTTTGACTGGTTACTCTCAGGCCGTCCACTTCTGTCCGTATGTGAGAGAAAAGCCACTGAGGCACACTGACGGCACAGTGAGGAAACCCACACTTGCTCAGCGTCTCCACTCAGATAAAAAAATCAGTACACTACAGCCCGCTGTTTGTATTGCTCCCTGGACCAGAGTAAGACAAACAAACCAGTACTGGATAGTTAATTTTGCAGAATACCATCTCCTCTTTTTCTGCATTATTAAATGAAAAAATGCGATCAATCGACCTATTTCTCAATTAATAAAAAGAAAACATTCGTATGATTATTAAAACATTCGCTCAACACACCTCACATTCTAAGGTGTGTCACTTCCTCAATATTGACTGCAATTGAAAGCCAGAGGGGGGAATTATGAGGAGTGGTGGCCAAAGAGTAAGTAAAATGTGAGAAAAGCAGTGGTGTTGCAGAGCATTGGATGGTATTGAGAAGTTGGATAGTGTTGGCAGGAAGAACTGCCAACAGGGAGTTACAGTAGGCTAAATATGTACTGAGCACAAGGGCTGTTGTAGCTGTTTAGAGCTCAAAGCTCACACTGTTTTAGTATTTTAGTCCCAGGGTTCACGGCTTGATTTGAGGTCAGGTTGACAAGGTGATGACACATTTCAGACTACAGACAACACAATAAGTGTGGTATGAGGAACACATTTCTGCCATGACACGATGCAAACCATTACTTCGATGTGATTCAATTTCAGCTTCAACCTCCACCCCCATTGCTTACACGGCTTTCAACACAAAAACACAGGTTCGAATAGAACTGGTCCAAAGTATCCATATTTTCAATGCTTCTAAAAAAATGATCAAAGAAAAAATCTGATAAAATGATCACTTACGGGGGGGCGTACCATATTTGTTGCTGGGTTTGGTACTCGAACTAATCTGGCGTTCGAACTAATCTGAAACCTCTTTAAAATCTATAAATTCTTCAAGGTTTACTTTTTTATTTATTTATTTAGCAAAATGATTACTAACGTACTAATGGTTGTTAATGCATTTTATAAGAGTGTATTAATGTTTAATAGACACCAATTAAAATAGTGTGGCCAATAAACCAATTATACTATACAAGTTCATGCACTTTTTTTTATTGTGTTATTTTTTTTGTGTGTAGGAGGGTACAAGACAACAGCTGTGGATGAAACACAGCTTGCATTCCTGAAGAGCCAGAAACAAAATCAGAGTAGAAGGTAAGAAAGCCAGTGTCGACGGATCTAACCATGGTACGCATAAAGTTGAAGTCAGGAGTTTACATACACCTCAGCCAAATACATTTTAACTCAGTTTTTCACAATTCCTGACATAAAATCGTAGAAAACATTCCCTGTCTTAAGTCAGTTAGGATCAGTACTTTATTTTACTAATGTGAAATTTCAGGACAATAGTTGAGAGAATGATTTATTTCAGCTTTTATTTCTTTCATCACATTCCCAGTGGGTCAGAAGTTTATATGCACTTTGTTTGTATTTGGTAGCATTGCCTTTCAATTGTTTAACTTGGGTCAAACTCTTTGGGCAGCCTTCCACAAGCTTCTCACAATAAGTTGCTGGAATTTTGGCCCATTCCTCCAGACAGAACTGGTCTAACTGAGTCAGGTTTGTAGGCCTCCTTGCTCGCACACGCTTCTTCAGTTCTGCCCACAAATTTTCTATCGGATTGAGGTCAGGGCTTTGTGATGGCCACTCCAATACCTTTGATTTTGTTGTCCTTTAGCCATTTTGCCACAACTTTGGAGGTATGCTTGGGCTCATTGTTCATTTGGAAGACCCATTTGCGACCGAGCTTTAACTTCCTGGCTGAGGCCTTGTGATGTTGCGTCAATATATCCACATAATTTTCCTTCCTCATGATGCCATCTCTTTTGTGAAGTGCATCAGTCCCTCCTGCAGCAAAGCACCCCAACAACAGGACGCTGCCACCCCCATGCTTCACGGTTGGGATGGTGTTCTTCAGCTCATGAGCCTCACCCTTTTTCCTCCAAACATAACAATGGTCATTATGGCCAAACTATTCCATTTTTAATCACACCAGAGGAAATTTCTCCAAAAAGCAAGCTCTTTGTCTCCATGTGCTTTTGCAATCTGTAGTCTTGCTTTTCTATGGCGGTTTTGGAGCACTGGCTTCTTCATTGCTGAGCAGCCTTTCAGGTTATCTCGATATAGGACACGTTTTACTGTGGATATAGATACTTGTCTACCTGTTTCCTCCAGCCTCTTCACTAGGTCCTTTGCTGTTATTCTGGGATTGATTTGCGGTTTTCGCACCAAACTACGAAAAAATGACTCCTGTCATGTACAAAGTAGATGTCCTGAACGACTTGCCAAAACTATAGTTTGCTAATATGAAATCTGTGGAGTGGTTAAAAAATGAGTTTAAATTACTTCAACCTGGGTGTATGTAAACTTCTGACTTCAACTGTTTCCACATATTTCTGAAATAAATTAAAATCAGTGTTAATAGTAATACACTAATTAGATATGTAAATTAGTGTATGTGGCTGTGAAATATAATCCTGTTTAATTGTTTTTCTGTTTTGGGGTTTTTTATCGTGTTTTGGTTTAACCTGAATTCCAGAAGTCCAATACATGAATAAACATTACTCGGAATTCTGAGTATGATTTTAATGCAATCATATCGCAAACAATGTATGGTGTGTGTGATGCTATGTTATTGGAATTTTTAAGGCAGAGGAGAAAACAAAACAAATTTTTTCCACAGATTGACAGTGACTGGTTTCTGCTAGATATGGGCCTTCTTCATAGACAGTGTGATTATGGCAAGCAGTTGGTCCTACCATTTTCGTGTTGGGTTGGAGGTGCTTAAACTGGGTCTCACAGCTCCTTGGGCTGGACACTTGGCCTTCGTGAAGGCTATTATGAGAACCACAAAGAGACTTTGTCTGTACAGTCAGGTCAGGGACTATTGCGAAACATGCAAGAAGAACATGTGAGAATGTATGCTTACAGTAAAAAAGTCCCTCATGCCAAACCCAGTTATCTCTACCCTTTTTGAGTGCATAGGAGTTGACATCATGGGCCCACTAGAGAGGAGCCAATCAGGCAAAAAGTTCAATTTGGTCATTTAAGACTATGTTACAACTGTGGCTTATCCCCTGAGAGAGGTGACTTGCCAGGCAGGTAGCCACTGCTCTGATCAAGTCGTTCTCCCAAGTAGATATTGACAGACCAGAGCCCCGACTTCATGAGTCACACACTCCACCAGGTCCGTCAGCTGTTAGGGATTAAGAAGATGAGACCAACTGGTTTCTCACCTTGTGAGCTGCTTTATGCCCACCAGGTCAGATGTCCCCTGGATGTCCTGCATGAGAGCTGGCAGATACGCACTGAGGATGGTATCCTATGTGCTGAAGATAAGGGAGCAGCTGATACAGCCCATAGCTATGGCACGTGAAACTCTGCTGCAATCTCAAGCCAAAGAGAAGGACTGGTATGATTTTGTGACTCGCAGCTTTTATCCAGATATGAAGGGCCTGTTGCTTTTACCAACACCAGAGCACAAATTGTTACCCAAGTGGCAGCGCCCCCGACCAGATCAAGCAAGGATCAAGTCATCAGGCCTGACCATCAGCCCTAACAATTGCCTGACCTTAGCCAAGAAGGAGTCTATGTATTTGAGCTTTGTGCAGGGCAGTGGCAAGATCCAGGTTGGCAAGATTGAAGCTCGGATTGAAGATCCTAGCTGAGCTAGGAATAGGAGCAGGCCTGTTACAAAGTTAGCCAGGTAGCCTTAAGCCGGTCACCTACATCAGCAGGAAACTCAACAAACCAAGTACTGGGCTTTCATAGGAGAATCCATAAAGGGGGGGATGTGAAAATGAAGCGAGGGACTACTCCTTTAAGAAGGGTGGGATGGTGCTCCTCGGGAGGCAGTCTTGTCGAGTATCTGACACCGTCTAGTGGTGCTGTGGTTGTGAGATGAACATGTTACAATGTGCTTCTTGTTAAATTTAATTTACTGGCTCTGGTGTGGAAGCAAACATTATTTAAAGGAGTGGAATACCCATTCAGACACATACACATTCACCTGGGAATGGTATGAATTCGTCAACCAAAAGCAAGTCTGTGAATTTATAGTTTATTTATGAATTATAGATAGGACTACTTTGACCTGCCAGTGTGTTACAGATACTATGCTCCCTTCTGAGCTGAATTCAGGTTGGAGTTGTTATGATATTTTCCTTTTTGTTTTTTTGTTTGACAATTTTGACAAATTTATAGGACTGAAGTAAGGGAACTCAAGCCACCTTGGCCTTAAAAGTTAAGCAATTATGGAAGCTTACAAATTAATTATTATAACATTGAATTGAATTATTTGTCTCCTACCTAGCGCAATTGGTCATACAACTCTGTTTGTGACCGTCTGACATAAAATACCTTACTTCCTATATGTACATATATGTTTTTATTTGTCTTGGTTTGTTTTTAAAAGTAAATATAGTAGAGAGTTTTCATTTTGCTCTGATAAACAATACAATGTTTTATTTTAAGATAAAAAAAATAAAAAAGGTTTCTCACTTTCCATGACATTGCCCATACTTTGATATTGGTAGCTTTCTGTGATTAGCTCTGAACCGACAGTTTGTGATTCTTCAGTATTTTCCTCAGATGGTGTAGGTTCTTTGAACAGCGGCAGATTTGCACAATCGACACATGCAGACTGACAGAGTACTAAGCAGAGTGATAGTCACTCTCTTAAATAAGGTATCGATTCATTTTAAGGCCCATGCTTTTAACATTTATGTAACCAACTTTTATTAATGAAGGTCATTATAAAATCAAATGGTAAAACAAGCTAGAATGAGACAACTTGACATGAGTTAGAATTATTGTTGTTTTCTGACCTTTTTCAGAGTACGTAGTAACTTATAAATTGAAGGTAATTATTTTTTAATGGGATGAGGAATTCCCATATAAAGCCAAGTTAATGTCAAGGCATGTGCAGAACAGTGAGAAAGAGGTTCAAAAACTGTGAATATTCTAAACTTTTCTCCAGACTTTAGTTGTACTGATTTAAGGCAAACTTTTTGACCTCAGAATCAAACATCTCTTTCGCAAGCCAAAGGGAAAGCTGTCAGAAATCCTCCTGGCTTTATCATGCCTGTTCCAGAGAGGGCAGGCTGTAATATGATACCCTCCAACAGAAGACTGTTCTACTTAGAAAGTGCTTAGTGTCGGACAGTTAACGTTTCATTTTTACGTCAATAAATATCATTTTTTGAGAGCATTGTATTCTCGTGATTTCTCGTTTCAGCTCTCCAAATTTGATGGGAAAGCTAGTATTTGGCCCAATACCAAGAAATGACTCATATATTTAAGAGGTTTAAATTATTATTATTTTTAATACATAGTAGTATAAGCTTACATTATTGGTTTGAATTAGGACCCGTCTTTTCAAAAGTAACAACCATGTTTGTCAACCTACAACGATTATTAGCTTGCTAGTTTCTGACTTATAGTTTACAATTTAAACAATGACATTTGTATGGACACACATAAATAGTGAAGCATGTGTATCATTACGTGTGTGTGTGTGTGTGTGTGTGTGTGAGTCATAGTAAGTGAAGAAGAGGCAGGGATTTGTCAGTGTGAGTCAGAGGGGAGATGTGTAGCAGGCTCAGGAGAGGGGAAGAGTGAGAGACTGACTGAGATGCTGGAGATGTTGGTCGCAATGAAAAATTAATTTGTGTCCATTATTTCTATTGAGTGCCATGGAAACGTTTACACTGTTGGACATAAGGAATACATCCATCACCGTTTTGAATTGCTGTTCGTCCAGTCCAGCTAGTGACAGCAGTAGGATTTAACCTGTCACCAAATTCACAGGTAAAAATCTGTGATGGGCGAATAGTCGGTGTAGAAGGAAGGCAAGCCCCAGGTAAACTGTGACAGGAAAGAGACGTGGAAGAACTCCTGAGGGTAAAGCACATCATTCAATGTAAACTAAGTTCACTGGCAATGGGGAGCTTGTGCTTAAAGAGGAGGTTGCAAGAAGGCTCATGACACCACATTTTTTGGGGGGAAAAAAGGATAACTTGGATTAAGCCCATGATTCTTGATATGGCTGCTGGAATTAAAGCAAGACACAAATGTGAAGTCCCAATGAGGTGCAAAAAAAAGCAATACCCCTGAAAAGTTAGCCTATCCAGTCTGACTCCCCCATCTCACTGAGCCTGAGGCTATGAGATGGCGCTACTGTGCCACCACTGGGGCTGTTAGTCTTTCCCTAACAGGCCCAGCTTGACATGTTATTAAAGTAGCGTCTGAATTTGAACAGGCACGTTTTTATCATTTCTGAATATTTCTCACAAAGCAGAAGCGAAAGTATTTCTGTGTCTTGACCCTATGCCTTCACGGTGGGGGAAGGAAAATGAAAACTTCTGCTTGCTTACGTTCCTCGGATACCCCCGACAAATCTGAGTTTTATTTATTTATTTTTCCAGAGGTTGCCAGTGCAGACTTGGCTGCCGCCTCTTCCTCTCGCACCAGTTTTACTTGATTAATCTTAAATTGTTCGCATTTGTTTGTTTGATTTGATTTACTTATATTGTTCTTCTCATTTGTCTTACTTTTTTATTGTGTCTTTATGTATTGTGAGAGAACCTTTCCAATGAAATCTTTTGAACAAATATTCTAAATATTCTGAATGAAAAAAAAAAAAAAACTTTTTTGTGTCAAATTTCATTGACTGATAGAAAAACTTCTGCTCTTAAGGAACTACTTGAACTCTGAAATGCCATTGTTGCCTTTGAATAAATGGCAGCAGAAAGCAAAAAAAATTCCAGCAGCCACCTCTATCACCACTTACATTCATTTCTTGAAAATCTAGGAGAGAGACAGACTGCCATTTCCTATTCATTTGAACTTCAATGGATCAATTACACTATAAACACTAAAATGGAGGATAAAGGAAGGATCTGTGCTGATTCATAGCAAGCGTGTGAATAGGGTAAAATACTTAAACGCACAAATAATACACAAAAGCCCCAGATTCAGCACCATTATTTAACCTTTTGTAATCCATAAATGATATTGATATTTTCTCAGTACGGACTGTATTTTTCAATCTGAATATAATTGTTTTTAATTTTCATTATTTAACTTGGTAAACATGATGATGTGATATATTTGCATGTGTGTGTGTGTGTGTGTGTGTGTGTGTGTGTGTGTGTGTGTGTGTGTGTGTGTGTGTGTGTGTGTGTGTGTGTGTGCATCAGGGAATATATCAATATATAGAGGCCGCCTTTTTGCTCTCAGTGATGTTAGGGTATCCAGCATTAAGGTTTCAATACTGCCTATACTTAAAGAGCAGTTATGATTTCATATTGTTCCGTCCTGTCCACTTTATGTGTCTCTTGTTCACATCCTCATAGTTTGGTCTCAATGTCATCCCGTTATTTAACGTCCAAACATTACGTACATAAGAAAATATCTTGCTGCCTTGTCACATTCACAGTGTGTTGAAATGTATGGGGAATTTGTCAGACAATGTTTAGGCTGGCTTAATTGTCTAAGGAAATTTCACATTAACATGGAGGAGCTGTCCATTCTGCTGAAATCCCATCCAATACAGAGAACCATACCAGCTGAGGCTGGGTCCAAATACCAAAACTTTGCAACGGGCTAGACACACTTTACATGACTATTTTATCGCGTTTTCTTTTTATGAGTAGAAGATTGATTACAGAATACTTTTATCAACCACCGAGCCTGTGATTTTAAAACGTTGTGCTTTTGGCCTGTATAAGTAAAAGTAAAATACCTAGTAGAAGTCTAATATATGTCAAGCATTGTTAAACTATTGCTAAATATTTATTCATTTATTTTTCGTTTACACAAACACGAATCTATATTCGTACATTTGGTAATCATATGAAGCTATCATCGCTCAGATATAATTAAGGTAACTTTAAATCGTCAAACGTGCTGTTTCTAGTAAATTATTTAAGCATGCATATTTAAGCATCATCTATGTCGTTTTCAACTTCAAACACGCAATGAATACTGTATTTAATCCACGCTCAGTCTAATCGAGGTGACTCAGTTTTTAGGGCTCCTCGTTCAGTTGCAGAGTAGTACACTTTAAGGAATAACAATACAAGCGATAGAGCACTCGTCTTTCGAGAATTGTGTGGAATTTCATATTATTTTCTGACAGCGCATAAAATAATTTATGCTTTTCAAATATTGGAAAGAATGTCTCCCATGGGGATTATTAGTTTCATAATATATGCATGATTCATACGCATACCAATCTCCTTTACATAAGTTTATAT
>JAOYSI010055102.1:6076-30472 GCA_025775065.1 Hiodon alosoides
GGCTGCAGCCTGGAACCTGGAACCAGTAGCTCGCTTTTCATTCGGTTCAGCTCCTGCAACACACGCACACGCACACGCACACGCACACGCACACGCACACGCACACGCACACGCACACGCACACGGTGAACTAGTGAAACAAACCCATAACACCTCCACTTTCACGAAAATTTGTACATTTGATCCGTAATTAAAACTGGGAGTAGCAGCTGAAAAATCAATATCTTTGACTGCCAGTGGACGAGAACAGACAAGAGCACATTTCAATGCATTCACTTTCATAAAAAAACTTAATAGTAATATACATGGAAATATATTTGATGCAAACAAAAGGAAAACAGTCTGGTTACAATCACCATCAGTCACAAAGTAGCAATTTAACACAGCGCAATAATTTTAAACGGCATCGGTACCTGTTCAGATATCTTGTTGTGTGTGACGTTGTCCCGGACAGACCGCTCCCACAGGGAACTCTGGCAGCACTGCTCCGGGACCCCGTGTGTTACCAGCGATTTCCTTAGGTCCTCGTCCTCTCCTGCAACACCACAACACAGAGGGCACTTCTGCATGACCAGCCCCAGGGTCCCTGAAACCGCCCCTGAAATGGGGACTTGGCCATGACCAGCCCCAGGGTCCCTCCCGCCCACATCTAAACCCGGCAGTACAGCCCAAACATTACAGCCTGTTCACCTGAAGACACAAGTTCTGAAATGGTATACTAACACTTTCAATGCACATGCTTCTGATAAGGCATGTATTGGCCAAACAATGTACAGTAGGGTGATCAAATAGAACCGGTGGTAAAGAGTGGTGGCCACGGCAGAGAGGGCTCGCAAGGACGAGGCGTGTTCTGAGCGCAGCAGATGATGGGTCTCGCCAGGATTCGAACCTGGGTCATCTGCATGGACAAGCAGAGGCTCCCCAGGAGCACAAGACCGGAGAAGTGCAACCAAAACCTGCCTCAGGACCAGTGCAACCGAAACCTTCCCCGTGGCCCACATCTCTCCACACGTCACATCCAACCTAGTGGTAGCAGGGCATGCAGACGCACGTCTTGGCGGTTACCTTGCGGCTGCAGGATGTCAGGACGCGTTTTGTCCCTTTTGTTGGGCAAGGTCAGCCTGGGATCATCGACAACCAGCCCGAGAACAGAACCTGCCGGAACCTCCGCTGTAGAGTACACCCCTGAGGACACCCCGCAGATACACATGTCAGGACTTGCTCCAAAACCACAGCGCACCAATGTCTTCAGGAAAGACCCTCATGTTGTGAATTAAAACCACGTATAAAAAATAAAATAAAAAACCCCAGATATATGAAACAAACCTTTAAGCAACTGGAAGACTTCGGCTTGCCGCTTGTGAAGAGACTTACTGCCGTCGTCTCTGCAATGCTTAGACCACCATAAGCAAGCGTTTTCCGTTTCACTTGCAGGCTGGGGGGGGGGGGGGCACAGAAACATCAAAGCCCAGATCTTCAGTAGATCCAGCACAGATAAGATCTTATTTAAACGGGATCACTAGAGGATATGCGTTTCTCTCTTACTTCACACTCTGAAGCAGGTGTCAAAGCCTCCGTCAGAACCAGGTGGGACAGAGGCCCGATAAGACGATAACGCACAAGCTCCATGGTCAGGTCGCTGCAAGGGAACACGCACAGCATTACGACAGCCATCGCAGAGGAGCGCGCGCGGCGTTACGACAGCCATCGCAGAGGAACGCGCGCGGCGTTACGACAGCCATCGCAAAAACGGATGCGGAATGACATTCAACACATACCCCTACAATACAAGTCTACTAAAAAAACAACAACAAGGTAGCAACCTTATGACAATGCCCGTTGAATCCGACCTCCAGGTCACAGGGGTCGTTGGCGATCGAGTGCCATCCCCGAGGACCTTCTTGGCAGGCCCCGCCTCCGTCTCCGCCTCCTTGCCTGCCCGCTTCCTCTTCCTCCCCGAAGGATGCTTTGCAGCCGGCGTCTCCGCTGCCCCTGGTGCTGCGGCGGGGTCCGGTTCTGGTTCCGGGGCGGGCAAGGCGACCGGAGTGGGTGGACTTACAGCCTCGGAGCACTGGCACACGGACTGCAGCTCAGGCAGCAGGTCCTGTGGTGCAGACAGGAGAACACAGCAGGCGTTAAGCGAGCCCAACTGCAGAGACCAAGTGGGAGGTAAATTACAGAACACAACTGAAGCTTCCATTAACAGACTGTGCCTTGCCCCAATCATATTGCCAATGATGACATCTTATCAAGCAGGGGTACCCAACCCTGGTCCTAGTGGTCTGCTGTGCCTGCTTTTCACATCGCCTCTTAATTGGTTAATTGGATTATTTGTTGCGGTACCTGCAGACCATGAGGCCCAGGATTAAATGTTGTAAAGCTTTTTCTTCTTTTGGAACAGATTCACCATCATGCAAAACTTATTGAACACGGCAAAATAAGGCCTAAAACAGTTAAGTAGAAGGGGTGATTCCTGGTCAAAGTCACAGTCAATAAAATCAAACAGCCAGAAATCAAACTCAGAACTAGTAAAAAAAGTAAAGTAATTAACTTATTTGTTGTTTCTAAATTGTCATTCCACAAAATGCTCTCCTGGAGTCAGGAGGGGGGCTTAGCTGACCTGCTTAAGGGTAGGATGGGCCCAGATCCACAGCTGTCTGTGGTCAGAGTGCTCGTTCCTCGGCCTCCACAGGAAAAGCACGGGGCCCAGGGGTTGTGTGGGGTACTGGTCTGCCTTGTACAGGAACGTACTGCCCTGCCTCCTCCCAGAGAGACACAGAGCCGCAGCAAACGTGGGCCCTAGGCAGAAGAACGCAGCAGGCTCACTGACTCACTGTCCGAGAGCAAAAGCAAGGCGCTATACACACAGCCTCGCTTTTGAAAATAGAACGTAGAAAAACGGTGCCAAATGTGTCAATGCTGTTCAAATCGCACTACACAGATCGGAGCCAATACAGTTGTAAATTAAGTACATTAATGCATAAAATCATTCGCTCCACCGATCACTCAAGGAAGACATTTACTTATTGTGAGTTTTGGGTCTTCGTCGGGGCACGCCGAGGTGGAACTCACCAGTCTCTTTATTGGTAAGCCGGGACAGGGCCTTCAGTAGATGGTCCTCCCGCCCCTGGAGCTCCACACAGCTGTGGTACGATAAGTCCTGTGCACAGAAACAGGGGACAAAGTCTTTTTATTGGTTCTTTTTCAAAGTACTATGTCTTCATTATATATTTATTAGAAATCAAACAAAACAAAAAATTCTTGTACATGGTTCCATACAAATAACTTTCCGGGGCATCATTTCCAAACAGAAGGCAGAGGTGACCGCCTTCCCTGGCATAAGCATATATATTTTCCCATCTGTATTCTGCATCTATACTGCAGTATTTATGCTGCCGCCTCCTCTATAATACGCATGCATATCTACATCTGCAGGCGTTTCCTAGTAGGAAGGAATTTATTGGTATATTACATTTGGCATTTCATGAATAGATAAGACAGGGTTTGTTACCGCTGGATTAAACAGGCAGAAGCTAACACGAACCTGCAGCAGGCAGTGGCCGCTCATGGCCCTGTAACAGGCCCGATAGCACTTGTACGTGGGGCGGTCCCCCAGGCAGTAGCCCCACTTCTTCACCATGTGGAAGCGCTTGGCGTGCCAGATGTGCGTCTCCAGCCACACGTTCTTCCTCTGGCGGCGGTTGAACTCCAGCAGCAGGTTGCCATGGCGCCGCCGGGCCTTGCGGCTCTTGCCCTTCGACTGTTCCTTCTTCTCTTTCTGACCCGCCCTTCTGCTCTTCTCCAGCTGGGGGAAAGGAGATCATACACACATTTAGACAATAAAAATACTTTCCCCAGGGAGAACTGTGACTGTGCAAAAGTAACCGGACTCCAGAGGGAATCAGAATATCAGTCAGGACACCGCAGCCGTAGCTTTGCGCAAGATGATTAAACCAGCAGTGAGGTACAGAGAGTTATAAAATGCCTAATGATTTACAGGCAAACATACACATGGAAAGGGGGGAAAAAGAAAGAGACCAGTGTGTTGGGGAGAGACGCACCAAAAGAGACCAGTGTGTTGGGGAGAGACGCACCAAAAGAGACCAGTGTGTTGGGGAGAGACGTACCATCCTCCGCGCCCCGTCTCTCAACCTGCGGGGCAGGCGATTCACGTTATGGCTCATGGCCCGTCTCCTCATATGCTTAGGCAGGGCGCCGAACACGTGAGAGCTCCCCGTCGTCTTGGTTACCGCCTTCAGCATGGCATTTACCTCGGCGGCTCTGGCATTGGCAAAGTGCCTGGCTGTGGAGAGAGAGAGAGAGCGAGCGAGCATCAGGGCCACATCGTACAGGTCGCCATTTAAATGGAGATTCCCATTTGTGTTGTGTGTACAATTCGACCTTCGTAACAACTTGAATAACACCTTCAGTTCAGGGTTCAGCTTGCCTGACGTATTCAATCTAGATTTTTGTGCCAGCCACAATTATTGTTTTTATGAATTTTACACATATGTAAATATGTTTTTGTTTTATAAGACTCAGAATCAATAAAACATCTGAGGTATGAATGCCAGAGCGTGGCTTCAACAGTCTCACCATTGATGTACATGGGAAGCTCCTCTCTGTAGCCCTTTCCGCCACCACCACCCCCCCATCCACGGGGCCCACTGATCCAGCTAGCAGGCTGCTGTCTGGAGCCTGAGGGCAGGGGACTCTGGCCTCCAATTTGTGGAGACTGCTCATAACTTCGACCTAGAGAGGGTGAGATATTAATTCAGTATCAACAGGCCTCCTTCCTGTAACTGAGATTATGCAATTCATCCGTATATATGAAATGACAGGGAAGGGTGTAGTACATCTATCTGTACCAGAGAGTGGGGTATCTTCCCCGTTGCGCCAGTGCCTGTTGTCACGTAGGCTGTCCCAAGCCGGCGGCGTGAAAGTGACGTTGCCCGGCTGATTCCTCATTTTTTTATTGCGCATCCTGTGTTTGGCTCCAGACATATCTTGAAAATGAAAAACGTGGAGAGAATGACAATGCTGAACTCGTTATAATACAGTCTAGGAACGTTAAATAAGTTGTCGACATTACCCTGCAAGATTACGTAGCAAGACACCCATCTCGTATTTTCAGCCGAGTAGTTTAGCCAACTAAGATACTCAACATTGCTGCCGCAATATGATCATTTATTTCACCAAATGAGGCAACGTCATGAAAGTCTGTTACCTGGTTAACCATTACATTTCTTTACATCTCTTTTGAGTCTATGAAATTCCGTACACGAAAGCGTTTTTGTAGACACAGTGACTTGCATAAACATCATTCGGAATACAATTAGGCAATTTGGCTAGAAATCTGTACGAATTATAGAAAACATTACATTATTAAACAAAACAATGGAATTCATAATTAAATTAACCCACTAACTTGTAATGCAAGAACGTAAACAGGACAAACGTTTTTTCTTCCTATGTTTAGGCAGATAATAATTGGCATTCTTTTAACACTTCATTATACAACTAAGCATGATACAATTCGTTTTTATTACATAAGTTAAGTAGGGAAAACACTAGATTATAATAGTTAGTAACAACAATCACCTGTATTTGGAGTCCGCAACACAAGACGAGATGAAACCCACGTTGCGCTGCACTGCGGAGTTCTTTTACTCGTTCTGTACCACGTGGACGCATTTGGTTCCGGTTTATAAGAATTGTAGCGTAATACTGTCTAAAAACGCGCTGAAGTAATGTCATAATCACAGTATAATTAAAATGAAAAAATCCAAATGGTAATGAATACGATGTGAAAATACGTACTGTTGCAATTCCTACTTATTTGAATGATACAACCTAAAAATAATATTACCGTTTTAAATGTAGGTATTTTTACAGATTTCAACGTGACTGAGCAGAGATTCACAAAGAAACTGTCAAACTTCGGTCTGTCGAAGACAGCCACGAAGTTAGGTGCGTTTATCGCTGAAAGTATACGGTAAAGGCTGCTATCGCCTGGCGTCTTTTAAAACCGTTGTGTGGGCATAAGCAAACAGTTTGTCCACGACGGTTTAGCTGACTTCCAATGATGTCCACCATCATAAGGAAAATTATCCATTCTACTAAGGCCCCAGCAGCAATTGGGCCATATAGGTGAGAACTTTTCCCACATAGATTAGTGATCGCTGGGTAGGCTATATGTGTGCTTGTGAAATTTCGTGTCAGAAATGCGAAACTTGCATTCAGGTCTAACGTGTACAGGTTACTTTCAACCCCGAATGCAATTTGAAATACATCATTAATGCATAGTAAGAATTGTAATAGACTAAAGAACTAATTAATAATGGCTACATTTATTTCCCGTTTGCATATGTCTCATGACACTGTAAAATGTGTATGATTACAACGCCGGCCACAGCAGTGAATAAACTTTCTCTAAGTATATACCCATTATACCTGAAGAAATATGTTTGTTAATCTTTATTATCTTATTCAGTTTATTATCTTTTATTAATGGTTTACTTATTCAAACCATTATGTAAGTGTCTCGTTGTATTAACTCTGTCGTTCGTAACTTTCTGTTTTTTTCGTCGAATACGTACATTTCACGTTGACTATCGGTTAAACCTTTTTTTTTTGGGCATAATTACGATTTTTTTTTTTTTTTTTTTTTTTTTTTAAGAATTTACGTAAGAGAGGTGTGTTGTCCTTTTAGCCAATTGGACGTTACCTCATACGTTTCACTGTGACCAGCGATTGTCCCGAACTTTAGACTGGCGTACTAAATACAATTTGTCAGTTGCGAGGTGGTAGTATACACTAGTGTTTTTAATTTGTTTTCTTACGGCCTATTCATAAAGTACGCGTCCTGATGACGAGGGAGACGAGAGAATTATTTACAGTTTTAACTTTTAAATGGGTAGTTTATTTAACATAAAAATAGCAATGGAAATGAAACGTTTAATTATCACTGTTTTCAGATGAGGGTAAACGTGTCCGTGCTGGGCCACTGCTAACTGAAAATTTGGCTGTTAACTGGCATAGACCTAAATTGGATTTTTCTCTCTCTCTCAAAAACGTTAACGGACACTTTTGTCAATCCTCACACCTATATTTTACGTTATGTGTCCAGTCAGGCGGTGGTGGTCGACCGTACCATGTACGTATCAGGGCAGTTGGGAATGGACCCTTCCTCTGGTCAGCTGGTGACTGGTGGTGTGCAGGCCCAAACCAAACAGGTGAAAACCAAACCAAACAGGTGTTATTCTTCTTACAACAATAAATATGCTTCTCAAAAAATATGCTGACCAATGAAAGCAACACAGGTTTATTATTCTATTACTATTAACTACTAATGTCATATTTTGGGATTGTTTATACTTGCATTAAATTGTGTTTTTATTTTGTATTCTTGTGCTTTCTTGTGTTGTACACACATTATCCTCCACCGTGATTCTGCTAAAACCCTCTTGTGAGATCGGTTAACTAGTCTTGTACAGCTTTTGGCTGATCCTTATGGACAGTCCCTTTTCCACGCGTGAGACTCGGGTCAAGTACAAAGATCAGTGACCAGGGCCAGTGAAAGACATTCACCAAACTATCCGTCTAGATCACAATTGGGCATAAAGAGTGTCCATGGAATATTGCATTGAGAGAGAGCTACCCTGAAGACTCTTGCTCTATCCTGTCTCTCCAGGCTCTCCTCAACATGGGTGAGATACTGAAGACGGCGGGATGCAGCTATGACAATGGTGAGACTGCTTTGTTTTCAAAGGACACAAAGAGATAGTGTTTCCTGCAGGAAACCAGCGAAACCAGCGTCACTATGAACGCGTCGCCTGGGAAGATCACGGGGCAGCAGATGGTGAAGAGGTTAAGTAAGATTTAAGGAAGGTTTCGGGCTCAAATCCCAGGATAGGAACCACTTGAGTGGTTGCTAACTTTAAGTGCTTGAGGAAAAGCCTAGCTATATAAATGGGTGAAACATAAAAATGGAAAAAAATCTAGGATAAGCACGTCATTTTGGATAAGAGCATATTCTAGATACAATAATACTGTAAAGGTTTGACGAAGGACTTTTTTCTGTTCTAAATAACAATTGGGCTGTAAGGAGACTAAATGCTGTGTCAGAGCATTTGCTGTGTACGTTAAAATGTAAACTTGTCTTTTACAGTTGTAAAAACCACAGTTCTACTGGCTGACATCAATGACTTCAATGATGTAAACGATGTTTACAAGCAGTGTGAGTAGAGCGCTGCATTGCACTGGCATCTGACATAAACCATTTGACAGAGATTGAAACATAATCACACTTACTGGCACTGGTTTGGACGGAGAATGAAATGTAATTCAAGGTAGTGTCCACAGGGGGTCGTCCCTTGCTTTAAAAATAGGATGGATGTATTGGGTTGGGAGGAATAAATGAAGAATATGATCCAAGCACTTGCATTTGCTTTAGTTTTCGTACGGGTTTTTTTCTGGGTATTTTTCTTGGTATGTTTCTGGGTATTTTTCTAGAACATTGCACTATGCTCAGCCCAATCAACCCGTCTTTAATCTGGCTTAGACCGCAATGTTTACAGAGATAGGTGTCTGGTTTTGAGATGAATGCAACACTATACCCAAAATGAGAGAGGTTTCAGATTGGCTGCCCACACATAAGGACTATCTCCCACTGGAAAACCGTGGGTGCCGTTGAGCGCTCTGAGGAAATCAGCTGCTCCGTGCTGTGGCATGATTTAGCTTTTCTACGTTTTATGTTTATGCGCTAAAAGGTCATTGTTACAACAAGCAAATAAAGAAATAGCAATGTAGAGGCTTTCTGTATACGAGGAGAGATTTTAAGCTGTGCATTTATTCCCCAGAGAGGTTTCAAGGTGTCCTGCAACTCTCAAACGCGATGAAAACGTTATGTAAAAATCTCTTAGCGTTCTTCAAACGTTTGTCATTGGCACTACTTATGGACTGCTTCAGTACAGGTGTGCAGTGGGGTTGTGGAGATCAACGCAACACAGGCGGCAGCGTGACGGGCTCTCTAATCTTCTTGAAACATGACACACTCGCGAGGCGACCCTGCATAGGGTTTGTTGAGAGAACCTGATGTCATACATGTCACACATTTCCTGCCGTACCATTGAGCAGGACATTTTAGTTTGAACTGGCTTAGTGGAAAAACTCCCAGGCGTGTAGAATTATACGCAAAGCAAGCTGTCCCTAAATCGGGAAAAAATAAGCAGAAGAGCTGCACAGACAGATGCGTTTATAAGTCACATTAGCTTCTATCGATGTGTCTGGAGACTCAAGACAAGCTAAACCTGGCTAACTTTCAATTCATGTCTTGTAGTTTTTACCAGCAAATTCCCAGCCCGAGCCGCCTACCAGGTTGCTGCCCTGCCCAGAGTAAGTGCCGTATTATTTTTCCATTGCACTTACTAAATGAGAATAGTCAGTACTGAGGATCTGTACATGCATTACTCTGGTGTTGTAGTGTGTGGGTTCCCATGCACTCAGTGGAGCACTAAATGTTGTACCGTTGAACCAAAAACAAAAGTACAATTGCTGTAGTAAAATGTATTCATCTTAAAATGTGGACGTCAAAACTGTAGACATTATAAACACCACTAGTAACCATTAAAATTCTGTTGTGTATTGATGCCATTGCCCATTCTGTGTGTAACTGTACACTTTGTCTCTCCACCTCAGGGAGGGCTTGTTGAAATTGAAGCAGTCGCTGTGTTGGGGCCCATCTCCGATGCCTCCTGACTAATCAGCCAGAAAGAAAGCAAGCTGTGATTGGCACTATGAATTTGGAACTGAGATTGGCAGGCCTCGTCCAAAGTTCCCACAAAATATATATGTATTAGAATCATATGTGAATTAGATCACGTGCACTTTTTCAAAGTTCCCACAACATACGTATGAATTAGACCCATATGTGAATTGGTTCACGTGTTCTCATTCAAAGTTCCCACAACTTGTGTCTCAAAAATCAGTGTGTTATTGTGTATTGGCTGGCCTGTCTACGAAGATGGAGGGTGACGCGCTCTTTAGGGTGAAATCATGATGAGCAGCCCTGTTAAATTCCAGTTTGAACTGAAATCAGAAACTGAGGCAGATTTCGAGGAGGCTGAATGAAGTGCATCTCTGTCCACACTGATGATCTGAAGCCCATTTGCCATCTGGAAGAGGGAAGCCCGTTTCCCTTTGCTAATTACTGTTAGTAACTAATGTTCAGGGTTCAATCGCCAGGCAATTATGAAAGATCTGGATTCACCGACTCCCATCTCAACCACGGTGGCAACCCACTTTCTGTATTACTGCTCCACTGCCTCACAGTTCTGATCAGTTGGGACCCTGTCAGCAGTTGGTTTTCTCCTCCTATACAACTGTGGCAAAAAATAAAAATCAAGCAAAACTCTTTGGCTCACGTTCTTTCAGCTTTGCCAAACTGGATATGAATGCGATTGAAACCGTAAAGGCACATGTTTGACCATGTTGAAACTGTGCAGCTCGCAGCCAATAGAGATTGAGACTGATGGACTGCAAGCTTGGAATGTGTCTGTGTGAATGCCCCGCCCCCAAACTGTTATTCGACGGCCATACACCGCTCTGCCCCTCCCCCCTTTCCCATTCATACATGCCCCAGTGTCTCACCCTCAGCTCAGACCAGCACTGCATGCATTTGTTAACACAGTAGCATCTTTATTTATACTGTACACAGAGTAGTGGATGCATCAAAGTCAAAAGCTTGGCTGCACATCTTACAGGTATAAGACCTCAAAGGTCCTGTATAGTAAAATCAAACGTGTTACATTATTTTATTTATAACAGCAGAGCTCATCTGAGATCTTCAAGGTAAAAACCATTCCGAACACACATGCCAACTACAGTTTTAAAAATGCATGTGGAACCGTGTTAAAGTTTAGAAAGATTCCAGAACTCTGTAAAAAGTTTTTCAGGTTTAACTTTTCAGGCATCGGGACAGGCACCCTGTGGCTTGCACGACGCTAGGCAACTAAGGGTGTGCAGACGAGGCACGGGAGCCCCGTAATACAACTGCCGTTGTTGTGAGAGCCAAAACCATTCTTTGGTTAAAAAAATGTGGATAAAACAAAGATATATTTAAATTGTTAAATAAAAATATACAATTAAAGGTACATATCTCGTATTCTTTTAGAAAAGATTTCCCTTATGCTTGTGACATGGCTAGTACGTTTCGTACAGTGTTATAAGGGGTTAAGTGAGGATAAGATAAAACACATACCGTTAAGTAGAAATAGACTAAATTTTAATATCAGTAACATGCATGCATCATGGCGTTCTTACTCAAATTCACTGTGATCAGTTAGCCTATTTCTCGATCTAGTTTTAAAAATGTATACTATTCTCAAGGCTTTTTGGTAAAACAGACTTGAATTCCAGGTAAGCAGGATTCAGAAGAGCCCATACAGAGGTAATGTTCTCTTTTTCATGCTTAGTATTTTTTAACACTTGTCGCATGCGTTTGCTTCACAGTTTTTGGCCTTAACTGCGCGAGCAGACTTTGACTTAGTGTTTGCATAATACGCGTGTATTAAAGCACTTATGCTAATTCAAGCACTTATGCTAATTCTACACATGTCGTATGAACCGAGGCAACGTGGCTTCTGCTGTTATCATGGAAGTTCTCGTTTTCTTACAGTATCGATTTGCCTCACACCGTCTGTTTTTAAAGAACATCACAACTTACAGACATGGCTGTTCTTACGAACAATGTTAACAATATTGTGAACAATAAATATTTACAGAATTAGAAATACCCACCCCCAACATTTTAAGGAAAGAGGCAACTTGGTAGAAGACAATAGTTAAGGAGACTGGTTGGTCAGCAGCTTGGTAACAGGCAAGCAATGATATGTTTTTTTTTTTTTTTTGTTTCTTTGATCTTATCCTTCAATAAAGTTATTCACTTATCTTCCAACTGTGTCGATGGACAGTAATGGTGCTTGTAAAAGGAAAACACTTATTTCTCCTCCCCGGTGGCTAAAAGACAAGAAAAACAAAAGTAAACAGACTCCTAACTATATTTCAGCATGTCAGCACCTGCAAAGTGTGGTAGCCAATTTCACAATAAACAAGTAATAACTTATGGCCAATCACTGCATTTTTTTGCCCTTGCAGACTTATTTTATGGTAGACAACTGGAGATATTAAGATTAATTTAACAACTTCTTATTCCACTGTTGAAAAATTTAGACCTTGGCTGGGACCATAGGAAAACTTTAGCAACAAATGAATCGTACTTTGCACAACTATTTGATAGTTTTTTTGTAAAACATTTTTACTTCTTCAAATAATTCAGTGAAAATGCTTTTAAATACAGTTATGCAAAGTGTCATTTATGGGTTGCCATAGTTTTGGTTTGGTCCCAGCCCGTGTTAGCGAAATATCTAGTGAAACGCATTTTTGTCATTATGTTAAAGTATATTTAATTATATTCAACCTTGTGTTGACATATCACAAGGGTCCTGTCTCGTGTAGTGTAACTACGGATCACTACTCTTACCCGGCGCCTCCTCAGTCTGAGTGGGCTCTGCGGGGTCCTCCTTTTCAGCCCCTTCATTTCCTGTCTCTCGTGAGGCCTTCTGCTCCACCTCCTCCCCCATGTTGCCTGGAAAAAGAGAATCAGAACTGTTCTCCTCCAAAGGCTCATGGAACAAAACCCACTACGTGCGATACAGCATATGCCATTTCCAGTGCTGTCACCCAGGTTGCCTGTATCGAGTCTCCCCAATGGCTGTCAATGCGGAGGTTTGCTTAAAAAAAAAGAAAGAAAAAACCCAATTTCTTCGGCAATTCATCTTGTCCAGTCGAGCTGGCTTAGTGTATAGACTGACACTGTGGCGTTTGTGAAATAGTCTGGGTGGGACAGACCCCATGAACAAAAGCGCTCTGCAGGAGTTACGCAACACCCGCCAGCACGTGCAGTCTGAGGGGCCCCACGGCCTGCAGAACACTGCGTTCCTTCAGCGTCTGAGAAGGGGCACTCATGTGTCAGCCACTGGACCCTCTCAGCCCAGGTAAAATACACATTTACCTAACGTTAACCTTAATGCACAGATATTACAGAGTGAATCACACATAACGTTTACATTTTACGGCTACAGCACAGCAAGAGCTTTGGGAGCGACCGAACAGGACATTGTTAGACCTACATTAATAAAGGGCTGTTTCTCAAAATTAGGGTCATGTTGATGCTCCAGGACCTATTGTTTGCATGGACTCTGTTTGCTCTACTTTGTAAAATGTAGAATATGCATTAATGGATGTATAAATATATATAAATATAACAACCAAGCTTTGAGTCTCCTCTGTTAATCTGAGAATAGTGCATTGGAATAACCCATATAATATTATTCCTTTCTGAATATTTAATTTATTAATCTTTTGACTTCTTGGAGTAGGTTTTGCTCCTATGCGGTTATGCAGTACAGGGCAACATTACATAATCCAATCCAGCAATGTGTGACTAGTGCTTTTGTGCACAAGTGTCTAGGCGGGCCTGGACAGGAAGAGCATGACTCACTCAGGCTACTTATGCTAAAGCACAGCATGACGTCTCAGTTGATGCTTTGTTTCAAACGCATAAATTGTTCTTTTTAACACAACGGTCCTGTTTATAGGTGCTACTGTACCCACCAAAAGAAAGCTTTGTTTGGCACACAAATTAATAATAGCGGTTGTTTCATTTAATTTCCACAAATCAGTGGGCATGACCTAGTGATCAAAATGTCTGGTATAACGTCTTCCACCAAGTTCCACCAAAAAAACAATAGCATTGCTTACCTCTTGCTAATCAGCGCTACGTGCACCATGGCCACCATCTGCACAAGCATTGAAGCGACTATTCAGGATATAAGTGGTTAATTCCATACATTTCTGCATATACTTGTTAACTAGGCACTTGCTTGCGCGTTTGCCTGCGGCAAAGGTGGCTACTCCTTGATCGATGGAACCTGCTCGTTCTGACTTGTTGGACTGCTTTTTGCACTCGTCGAGACATTGTGAAAATCTAATGTATACACAATGTGAATTTTCCCAAAACGCTTACAAGTTGACTGACAGTAGACTGACAGTAGCCTGACCAAGAACCAGCAGCTCAGGTGTAGGGGTTTCTGGTAGCCCTTGTTCCTGCATCCATCTACCTCCTAACATGGACAGTGGCAACCAATAATCAATTCATTCATTCACTGTGGGGCAACGCTCCCTTAAATAGAGGTTGGAAGATGTTCTCAACCTCTTCTACACACACTGAAGCGAATGGTACAACATTTAGGGGCCAAATATAACATTCATATTCATGCCCAGGAATTCGATTACCCCTTGTACCTTCTACTTTGGCCTCAGGGACAGGAGTCTGGGCTGCCTTGGGGGTGGAAGTGTCCTGGAGTGTGTCACTCTGAACCTCTACAGTAGATTCTGCAGCGGGATCCAGGACAGGGCTCACAGTCGTCATAGGGTTCACACCAGCAGGAGGCGGCTCTCTGCTCTCCGCCACCACGACGATGACTCCGGCTTTCTCTTCCAGTGACTCTGCTTCCTTCACAGGTTCCACAGCTGCAGGTTCTGGAGCAGATGTATCATTAGGCTCCCTTGCAGGAGGCTGTCCGCCACATGGTCCCTGAGTCTGGGATGGCTTTTGAGCCGATGCCTCCTCGGCTGTGCTGGGGACCAGTTCAGGCTCAGAGGTCAACTTGGGTGTCAGAGGCTCCTCTGACGGCAATGTGCAATCGGGTGCAGGGGCTGGCTTGGGTGCAAGGTTTGGCTCAGGTACAGGGGGTTCCTCTGCAGCACTGGAGACTGGCTCAGGTTCAGAAGTCAGCACAGGTTCTGGAGTCTCATCTGCTGCACTGGGGGCTGGCTCAGGTTCAGGGGTCAGCACAGGTGCTGGAGTCTCGTCTGCTGCACTAGGGGCTGGCTCAGGTTCAGTGGTCAGCAGAGGTGCTGGAGTCTCGTCTGCTGCACTAGGTGCTGGCTCAGGTTCAGGGGTCAGCAGAGGTGCTGGAGTCTCGTCTGCTGCACTAGGGGCTGGCTCAGGTTCAGGGGTCAGCAGAGGTGCTGGAGTCTCGTCTGCTGCACTAGGGGCTGGCTCAAGAGCAGGGGCCTCCTCTACAGCACTGGAGGCTGGCTCAGGTTCAGGGGTCAGCACAGGTGCTGGTGTCTCGTCCGCTGCACTAGGGGCTGGCTCAGGTTCAGGGGTCAGCACAGGTGCTGGAGTCTCGTCCGCTGCACTAGGGGCTGGCTCAGGTTCAGTGGTCAGCACAGGTGCTGGAGTCTCGTCCGCTGCACTAGGGGCTGGCTCAGGTTCAGGGGTCAGCACAGGTGCTGGAGTCTCGTCTGCTGCATTAGGGGCTGGCTCAGGTTCAGGGGTCAGCACAGGTGCTGGAGTCTCGTCTATAGCACTGGGGACAGACTTGAGCTCTGGGGCCTCCTCTGCTGAACTGGGGGCTGGCTCAGGTTCAGGGGTCAGCAGAACTGCTGGGATCTCCGCTTTTGCAGTGGGGGTCAGTTCAGGTTCAAGGGGCTCCTCTGCTGCACTGGGGGCCGTCTCGGGTTCAGGAGCAAGCTCAAGTCCAAGGGCTGGTTCCTCTGAGGCTATTGTGTCTGCAGGCACCTCAGGGGCCAAAAGCAAGGTGCACTCGCCCGGGGGCTCAGTCTCCACGATAATCTGGGTCAACTCAGCAGCTGTAAGACTCTCCATGGCTTCAATGGCCAGGGACACTGGCTCCTCGCAGATGGCCAGGGATACTGGCTCCTCGCAGATGGCCAGTGATGGATCTTCAAGGAGGATGCTCTGAACAGGAAGCAGAATCTGGTCTGGAATGGTCTCGCTGTCCTCCGAGATGGATCCACTTTCACTGCAGGACACTGTCAAAGGCATTATTGCAAGAGGCAAAGAGAAAGCAATTATTCAACATTTACTAAAGCATATCAATCTATTATTGATGGATAGTTTGTTCTCTTCCAGCGGAGAGGCTTTGTAGATTCTTATTTAAATAAAATATAATAATGTCTGTGAAGATCTATAAAGTTTTACAACAACAGCTGAGAAGATTTTCATGTATTTTTCCAAAAAAATAAAAAAATAAAAAGAAAGTTCATGAAATAATAAAACATACAGAAGCTTTCCAAGGCTTGCATGTATTAGGTGGTTCTTTCTGAAGTTCAAAAAGATTTTCTTTTAAAGATTTTTTTTCCCTTCCAGACATCGCAGTTTCCTGAGATTTAAATCAAAGACCTTTTCTAATAAATAACTGGTATCCCCCAATTTTACTCTCCACGGCCCCTGCCAACACACTTCCTCTTTTGTGATGAAGCAGATGGGTGGTTACATTCCCTGAGAGATTCAGACTGTGCTTCAGTCAGCTCTCTCTCAAAAGGTGACGTGTGCACACTGAATAAATACTAAGCTGGGGCTAGACCAAACCAAATGCTCAGTACACCTTTAATGCTATACGAACATATTTCAAACCTATTGGTCAAACAGTGGCTGCGAATGAGATTGGACACTGGATATTACACAGCCAGGGCCTCTGTCTCCATGCATGTAGCACAAAGTGGCAGAATCACAACTTCGGCTTCCAGTTTCATCAGTTGCGTAAAATCTTTTATAGTGCAATATTACAACATTCAATGAATGAGCACACCGACCAATCATTGAAGCAATGTAGGTTACTATGAATATATACTGCTAAATGGCTTTAACTGGAGGGTGCCCCATTAAAGCTGAGCCGAATTGTTCTAACTTTAAATGAATTTTGAGGAAAACGCATACGCCCCAGTGGTGGAAAAGCTGTAACACCAACACTTGATTTATTGCAGGGTGAATGTTTGTTTAAACCCAACGGGAATGCACTTCTGGTACATGTGAGGTTTAAACCCCCTCCCCCAGCCAGGTTTTTTCCCTGCCATTGTCTGCCTTGTGTTTTCTAGTATCGCATTGAAATTCTTATTGAATAAAGGGCCTGGCAATTCAACTCTAAGTGCAAAACTTGCTGATAAACAATATCATATTTTCTGAGACGGACAGCTATTTTTGATTATTCTTATTCATACCATCTCACGGGATATTTCGTTGTTGAGAGATCTCAGGGTGCCGAATTGAGTCTCCACTCATCGGTTGTCCGGGACCGTCTAAATGAGAAAAATCAATCGCGATTTTTCATGGCCAGACTAAGTAAATCAAGCTCAAGGCTAACTTCCATTCAATGCACCAAATCCTAATTTAATATACTTATTCAGACAACTTCAAGAAACCATAGAATGTGGTAGGCAAGCGTGCATACAAGGACAGAGAAATTAACCTCAAAACTTATGGGCGTACAGCGTGCCAGCAAACATATGCTGTGATGTAAGGATCGTAGACAAAGGAAGGCTTTCTGGTCTTTTTAACGGATGTGCGTGAAATCCGTGTAACGGAATGAGAGGAGGACAGAAACAGCTCGGAGGAGTTTTGGCAGTGTTCAGCTATGGGGAGCTTTCATCGGAGCACACCTGGGGCAAATTACATTGCTCATGTGTCATGTCAGCAACGGGGGGGGTGAAATGGTGATTATGTATGCAACGGGCAAAACTTAGGGGGCCCACTTATTTCCTCCTGCTGGTCATATGGAATTTCCTCCAAGCAGAAGAAGATGGTGGGGCGTCACTTTCTTTCTGCAGGCACGACAACAGTTCTGTCGTAGGGGCAGTCTCAGGCATCATCACAATTGAACTTTTAATTGTCTCGCACAGTGAAGAACTGTCTTGCAATACTTAAAATTTTACGCCTCGTTTTATCCCATTTCCTTAGCTGCCCCCCGCATCAGCTGTGCGTGGCTGGAGTGCCGTTCTCTGTGGCTAGGCGAGCCTTGAGCCCAGAGAGGCCCTTCTTTCAAAGAGCTTGGCTGAACGGTCTGCTTATCAACATGGTGAGCAGCCAAAAATCACAGTGACCCCAGTCAAAACAGTCCACAAAACAGGCTGGTGCAGGGCAGTGCTGTCATCTTGGATCCGTGACAGTCCATAGCAACCGCCAACTGACTTATTCACAGGGCAGAGGGGAACAATGCGTCGATATCTCCTAGGCTGGCTGTGGCAACGAGGCCACGGGGGCACAGAGACGTTTGTCACAGTGACACAATCCCCATGAATGCTTGGCAGTGTGCAGGTGACCTGGCACAGTCTGACGTGCAAAGGACCGTGCGCGGGCTGAGAGCGCCAGACAGACAAGTTTCCTCTTTATCCCTACTTACTGTACGCTGTTCTAGTTAATCACAGCCCGGGCTTAAAGAGCCGGGGAGAAGAGAGGGAGATGGCCTGTTGGAAGTAGACATTACCGGAATGGAATTCAGAGCGGATATAGAAAACAAAACAGTTGGCCAGGGATGGGAAAGACATCCTTTGCATGAAATAAAGCTCAGATGCCTTCTGATGTTTATGTCATGTAAGCAGAGATATGCAAATCTCTATTGCAGTGGGTTTTTGTTTCTCTTTCTTACTCCGTGTGAGTCCAGCGATGGGCATGCTCTGTGTATAAACAATTGTATAACCATCTCAGCTGCGCTTGGTGACATGGAGCCATGCGGACGCCTGAGAGAATGGACAATACAGTGTGTGCATAGCACCAGTACACATGTCGACACGCGGAACTGAACAAATAGCCCAGGCCAACTTAGAGTTGATGCTGAATGACAAACAAAAAAAACACTGGTTATTCTGTTCTGACAACAGAACGCTAAAAGACCTACTCCAAGCAGTTTTTTTCCCCCACTGAGAACATTCCTGTCTTTTCACCAAATTTGAGAAGTTTGTACATAGAATCGCCTGCAGCATGGCAGTAACAGCATGAGTTTAATGAGTTCATTAGGTTCAAGGATTTTTAATTTTACTGCTTCCTAAATCAAACTTAATGTATCCAAATATTCACAGTTTTCGTTTATGATTTTATCTGGGATCACCCATGCGCAGAAATGCTTTGCATGACAACTGCCTTTTAAGTGAGCTGCAGAAAGCAATAGGTTTGCAATCTTTTTGCATTTAAGGAATGTAGTAAAAGTTGCCTTTGGTGTGCAGGAGAGCAGGTTGGCTCAGCCCTAGGGGTACAGATGTTCTGCTTGGCCTCGCTCCCCAGTATTCTCAAAAGTAGTTAGCTCAGAGTTGCATGAAGAGAACAACAAAAACAAGAAAAAATGTCTAGGAACGACTGTTTTTTTTTTTTTTTTTAAAGATAGTAACCTTTAGTAATTTAGAATTGTGTCCCAGTATAGTGACATATTTAACACATATTAGAAAACTATAAAGGCAAATAACTATTTAACGACTAACTCTATGATTCAATTTAACCAATTTTTCCTTTAGGGATTTTATCTTATTACACCTAAAACAAGCTCCAAATTTGTGGCGGAGGGATTTTTTTCTCATGAGAACACATTTTTTTGTTCTAATTATGACCTTACATGATCACAACTCTTGATTTATTTACTATTTATAATGAATCTACAACATTATAAAAAACATACAAATAAAATATCGGTGGTCTTCCAAAACTACAAAATCTATATTCCATTATATGTACCATAATAGTACAATCTTTTTTACGCTTTTTTAAGCGTCATAAACTATGTACAAACGCAGATAAAACAACTGGAAAACAGCAACCATCAAAGAAAAACTTTTTTACCAGAAATACGAAGTTGGTCGAGATGACTAACAGTACTAATATAATACGTATTTCTCGCTGGTTGAGAAGTATTTCTAGTAACGCGCGCAAATGAGTAACATTTTCAGTGTTAATCGATCAAAAAATGATCTGTTTTGCACTTACCAAATCCAAATGTAGTTTCTCCATTACTTTGCCCGGGTTTCGTCCCTGGTCTGTCCCCCTCTTCTGCGATGCTCTGGGAACTTGATGAAGAACACCCCATTCTGAGTTGTTTTTTTCAATCACAGAACAAAGATTGTGGGAAAAACACCTCCGATACAAAATATGCCCGTTTCTTGGGAAACAGAATGCTGACAGCTTCTGGTTTATTAAAGCTCTTCGTTTTCTATTAGTATGGTTTGTTCAACATCATTATTCCCCACCAACTGCTTATTTATGCATGATCCGCGCCCTCATTCTCGAGACAACGATTTGTTGTGATCAGCATCCGCTCGGACGGCGAAAAGTAAGGATCTCGGGGATGTATACATTATTCAGCTAGTGACAAACCATCTGAGAGCATGCGTGGTCATACTTCTCGGAGTTGAAAAGTCGGCTGCTTTTTCTGCAGAATCCACCAGGTGGTAACACGCGCATTGTTCAGATTGGAGAGCACACAGAGTATATCTTGTGAAAGGCCAGACCACAAATTAACGCGATCTGTAATCTGCTGCGTAATTCACGTTTTCCACGTAGACTGCACCAAAAGTGTTGAAAAGACGCAGATTATGGTAAATACTGTCAACGCGTATTTATGACAGCTTTATAAACTCATATCCAAATGTAATATGCCTTTCTCTACGCTTAAACATTGCAATTCTTTGAGTATAACATTTAATAAATGCTTTTAAAAATAAAATACCAAAATAAATATATACAAATAATTTCTTACATAGTCATTACTTAACTCTATGTTCTCATTTACTTATGAATTTTAATTAAATTAAGTTTAAACGTCGTTTGGGAATTCATGCATTTTCGTCATACCATGATTTCATTTTAGTCTGGTGGACTAAAATTTGCATTGAATTGAAAACTGTTCAATGATTGAGCAACACTCCAACAGACGATTTGCATCTTGCAGACATTAAACGGACATGACAGCAACCGGTGTGTGAAAAAGCCAGTCACTTGTTTTTTCAGCAAGCAAATACCTCTCTTTGTTTTTTGCACAAAGGCTGTCACGGTTGATAGCAGAAGTGAACCGAAAGTGGCTGAACTAGATTCAGCTGTCGGATGTTATTAGCGGAGTTTTCGACCAATGAAAAATCAGCAGCCCGAGAACTTATTTTCTTTATTAAAAGTATTTTCTAAAAAGTCCAGACAGGCTAAGTGTGCTGTATCAAAGAAGCACTTTATCCAGTGTGATATCGTTCATATTGGATACATTTCGACTTTGATACCGCGCAGTTTCCATCCAATAGATGCCATACTAGGCTTATTCCGAACCAGCCTAGACTAAAACTCAAAAACGATACTTTCAACAATGCAGGGGCGCTTTAAACAGGTTCCTGATACTGATTTAATTCACTCTAGCTCACAAGTTTCTGAGGGCAGTTAGGATTTTCACTCCACAAGTAGTTTACTGATTCTATTCTAGTCAGGGGTTTGATGTTTAACCGGAGGGATATCAACTATATGTAAAAGAAAACTGTAGTGGAATTTCTTTATATTCATTTTGGAAATGCAGAAAATGTATTAAGAAGGGTTAAAGTGACAAAACAAAACCATGAATAAAAATAATACACACAAACAGTTTACATATGATACATAATCTTTAAAATACCCTCGAATTGTTATGTTATCTAAACTATTTGGGAATAAGATTTATTTTTTTAAGAAAGTATAGTTAAAGTTAAAAATCTATAAATATTAAAAATAAAAAGGTCCTACGAAATGACTGCTCTATATATCCAATATGATGCAATAGTTAAATACATTTTAACAGCCATCTACAGCGTTATGTTCATTAATCGAACTGCTTTGTAGAAATGGGATTACCAATTCTAATGGTTAAGGTAAAGAAATGGAATGGTTGATTGCGTATAGAGTAGCTTACTGTGGATACTATATCGTCATTCGAGTCCCGCCTCGCAGAGCCAGTCTGTGTGGAGTTTGCAAGTTCAAAACTCCAAAGTCTGCTGGTTAGGTTAATCGGCCATGCTGAATTGCCCTGTAGGCGTGTGTGCGCTGCCCAGCGATGGCCTGGCGTCCCGTCCTGGATTTATCACTGCCTTGCGCCCCATGCCTGCCGGAATCGGCTCCGGCAGGATAAGCGGTTTCGAAAATGAATGGATCGAGGACAAAATTGCAGGTTAAAAAAATTTGGGCGTGGCCTGTTTGATGATTCTATACTGCAGAGACCACCAGGTGTCATCGGCATTTTTTACATTTATGCTGATGCATCAGTACGACGATTTTATAACCTTAATATCAAAACTTCACCGGAATTCACATTCATTGATCACAACAAAATGACCCATTCACAACAATTACAATAAAACATGACCTTGTTACAATACTCACATGTGTTTAATTTACATCAGGGACCCCCTGTACTCGGGTTAGGCAGGGCTTGGGTGCTTGTAGTACTGTTTACCTGTACATTTTAGCCCATCTGTATGCAGGTGAGTTATGAAAAATGCTACTCCCAGCATGGGATCTTCTTTAAAAGAGCGATTGTCGTTATACTTCCGTTAGACAGAAGGAAATGCAAACATTGATTGAGAATTGTAACTGATTAATTTACACATGGCTTTATTGCAGAGTACAATGGCACCAGACGGAGAGAACAGAACTTAAAGGGACAGAGAAAGAGAACGCTGAACCAGTGGAACGAGGGCAGGCTGTAAGGAGCCAAAACATCAGAGTAGCAAGTGGCGGCTAGGAGAAGCTGGGCCCTGGACCAGACCCAAGTTCACTTTGCAGCGAGGGATCAAGTATCACGCAGTGGGAGGAGGGCCCACGTCTCTGAACAAGATGAAACCAAGCTGACAGAGCGGCTGAAAACCCTCTCAAAGAAGGGGTTTCCAATAAGGCAGAAAGACTATTTTTTACATTTATGCTGATGCATCAGTACGACGATTTTATAACCTTAATATCAAAACTTCACCGGAATTCACATTCATTGATCACAACAAAATGACCCATTCACAACAATTACAATAAAACATGACCTTGTTACAATACTCACATGTGTTTAATTTACATCAGGGACCCCCTGTACTCGGGTTAGGCAGGGCTTGGGTGCTTGTAGTACTGTTTACCTGTACATTTTAGCCCATCTGTATGCAGGTGAGTTATGAAAAATGCTACTCCCAGCATGGGATCTTCTTTAAAAGAGCGATTGTCGTTATACTTCCGTTAGACAGAAGGAAATGCAAACATTGATTGAGAATTGTAACTGATTAATTTACACATGGCTTTATTGCAGAGTACAATGGCACCAGACGGAGAGAACAGAACTTAAAGGGACAGAGAAAGAGAACGCTGAACCAGTGGAACGAGGGCAGGCTGTAAGGAGCCAAAACATCAGAGTAGCAAGTGGCGGCTAGGAGAAGCTGGGCCCTGGACCAGACCCAAGTTCACTTTGCAGCGAGGGATCAAGTATCACGCAGTGGGAGGAGGGCCCACGTCTCTGAACAAGATGAAACCAAGCTGACAGAGCGGCTGAAAACCCTCTCAAAGAAGGGGTTTCCAATAAGGCAGAAAGACTTGTGTAGCACGCCTGGGTGTGCCCGGTAAAGAGGTGGGCCGGGACAGGGCGACTGTGTTTTCTACTACATCTTCTATTTGGCATTTCAGGCAACACAAACAGAAAACCAGCAAAACAGAAACTGAAAGGGAAGAACCCATTTCAGGCAAAATCAAAATGCACCAGCTTTTATATTCCCTATGCCACAAATCAACTAAATACACTGGCTTTGCAGTTTAACCTTCTCTCTCCTTGATCCAGCACTGCTGCCTCTTTTGAAGAGTCTTTTGACTATGGGCACCGGAGTGCAGTCACCATCAGTGGAACCACACTCAGGTGCGCAACAAGGTCCTTTCACGGGGTGTGGCCACGCCCAGCTTGGCTGTCCATCAGTTTTTTCAGGGATTTCCTCCTGGCTACTTGCCACAGTGAGGTAACAGAAATGACTTTCAGTAAATCACGTGCCTTAGGCAAAAATGCAACTGAGCAACATTAATGTAACTTTACATCTAAATAAATGGTAAGATTTAAAAATTTCTTTGTAAGTGTGTATATTTGAGAGTAATTTCAAAGGCATTCATAATAGGGGGTTACACGTTTTCCAGAAATACATTTTAAATATCTTTAAACACAACCGAAAGACAGTTTACTTGTAATCAGGATTACCCCAGTGCTGGTTTGTTACACTTACAGGGGAAACTAGGGAAAATACTTTTTAACGTCTTTAAAAACAACTCCAGCTGGCCTGATATTTCAAGCCTGACCCGAACTGAGCCCATTGAAATGATGCCCGAGCCCGATGCAGCCCAAGTTAATTGTCATAAACTTTGGCCTGACCCCGCCCGAGCCTATTCAAGTGAAGCCCGAACCCTACCCGGATCTATTACCAAAAACTTTGGCCTGACCCCGCCTATTCAAGTGAAGCCCGAACCCTAACCGGATCTATTACCAAAAACTTTGGCCTGACCCCGCCTATTCAAGTGAA